>BHFT01047597.1:0-94308 GCA_004320025.1 Laticauda laticaudata | reverse complement strand
AGAAAAACGGACGCAGTGAGTACAAAACAGAAGCATCGTGTTAACCAACGGATGGCAAGTGTTTTTCTCCGTTTTGCATCCTCTTTGCATCCGTTGGTGCAGTGTGACATGGGCTTTAGTTCAGCATCATAAAATTGCAAGCTTTTTGATTCTCATCCTTCTCCTTTATTTACTTGTTTGTTTGTATTGTAATCTTTGATTATTGCATCAGCCAGAATTGAATCAATGGGACTGCATCCAGCAGAACTAGTCTAGGCAGATGGATGATTTATTATTCTAGGAACTAATAATCCAATATTGAGGCAGTGATAATTCATGGTGATATTTTGCTTGTATTTTTCTCTGACAAAGTCACTTAGATCTTATTAGCATTTTTCAACATTATAAAAAAAAAAGGAAGAAAGGTATTTCAGAAAATGGCTATTTATTTCTTATTATGTAAAGAATGCAAGTTGTGTTTTGGAAATTACCAGACGCATGAACAAAAAGTACAGGCCCGGTCCCACTGGCTGATAGATGCAAAACATATGCATAAAGGACACAGCGGATGAGCAAAATTTCAGGGGTGGCTCCATCCGTTGTCATCCGCTCCCCAAAAAAGGGGTGAAAATTTGCATAAACAGAATGGAAAAGGACGGACATGCCTGGTAGATGTGTAGCGGGGATTTAAACAGATGTTCACTCGAGCCTAGCCAGATGAAGCGGATGGAAGCGGATGACACCTCTGAAGGGTTCCGCAGGGGCAAGATTGCAAAGCAGACGCATAGGCGGAATGAAGCGGATGCATCACGTACGCCACTAAGGGAAAGAAAGGGGCATGCCAACGCAGATGTATTATCGGATGCAAAACCGGTCACTGCGCATCCTTATCTATTTCCCTGCTACTAACAATGTATTAGATGTTCCTTGTACCTTTTACTTTCCTTCCCTCTTTCAATTATTCAGCTGCAGTGGCATGTGAGTTGCACTTACGAGGATGCCAGAGATATGCAGAGAGGATACAGCGGATACGTTTAACGGTATTGATAAAATGGAATTAGGAACATTTTGTTGCTCGTATGTCACGGATTTACCATCGTACCATGGCGGCCGAAAGTTCATCCCGCTTCACAAAGTTTTGTGCAGCTAAACAAAACTTTCTTGCGCGGGCTGAAATTGCCAGTGGACGGCTACATGCTCACAGATTAGAGGGTGTATGAACACGTATTGCAATGACTAAGTAACACAATGGATGCATCGCGTTTTCCAACTGATGGCAAGCTTTTTTGTCCGTTTTACATCCTCTTTGCATCCGTTGATGCAGTGGGACAGGGGCTTTAAAGAGCAAGAGTTCTTTATGAGCAAGAGTTGGCTGCTGATAGTTATCATTGCATTTTAACTATTTTAATTCCTCAAGGTGCACTGGTACCCTGCCTGATTTGTAACTCTGGCTTGCAGGTATTTTTAATCTGATGATTGGTATTTTGGGCAGCTTTTTGCAAGCAAAGAACTTTTTGTATTTTTGTACAGGTTATCCTTGACTTACAACAGATCATTTAGTGACCATTCAAAGTTACAATGGCACTGAAAAAAGTGATTTATGACCATTTTTCACACTTATGTTGATTGCAGAATCCCCACAGTCATGAGAGGCTGGGGGGGGAGAAGCACCCCTTGATGTGAATGATGTTGAGTTGGCCACGCCCAGCTCGTCACATGACCACAAAACCATGCCTAGCCAGTCACATGACCATCAAGCCATGCCCAGCCACCAAGCCATGCCCAGCAGTCACATGACCACCAAGCCACACCCACAAATTAAGCCACACCCACAGAACTGGTTGTTAAGAAATTTGAATCCCACCCCTGTGGGAAATCCTATACCATTTCAGACAAACAATCTCCAGTGTTGGAGCACCTACAACATCAAGAAATTTCTCCTTAATTATAGCTTGAATTCTGGGTGGATTCAAAATGCTGATAAATCCCTTCCTGGCATAGGGCCTAGCTATCTGAGGGACCATCGCTCTTCAATAAGTCCCTGCCTATCCTGTCTGATCAGCACAGAAGTGGCATGTTCCAGATTTTACAGTTAAATAAGGTCATCTGACAGAGTCTAAAATGTGGACCTTCTATGGCACAATGCCTGCCTTCTGGAGCATCCTTCTCCAAGAGATTCATATATTCCCTACCCTGACTTCATGCAAAAGCTCTTTTTAAAATTGGCTCTTCCCCAAGCCTTGGGCTAGGTTGGCGGGCAGATTTGTTATAAGATTTTGTGAGTTTGTAGGGGGAAATGCGAGGAAGAAAAAAGAAATTGGAAAGAAGCTATAGCAGCAGACGATTACTTTGACACTTAGCTAATTTTGATGGTAGAATTTGGCCTATAATAAGGATAGTGGGTACACACCTTCTGAAAATATAACATTAAACAAGTAACTTGGATCTGCCCCACTACAGCACAAAGAAAAAAGAAATACAGATTTTTTTTTCACATAGAAATTTATTTTAAGACACATGCTGCACTCCAGTATTGCCCTAAGTGCCCATGTTCAGGGATCCAATCAGCCAACCAAGTCTTTTTCCTCCCCTGTTCTCAGTCACAAGTTTTAAAGCTTCAATTCTGGAAAAATCAAACACTGTTGCCTCTTTCACAAGGTTGATCAATCACTGAAGCTTGGTGGGTGACCAGTTCTTAGTCAAGTTTCAGCTCCCTCAGGCTATTCCAGGCCCTTTGCTTTTCCATTCCCCCCTTCCCTTCAGGTCATCCCCTCCTTTAACATTTGACATCCCATAAACATTACTCTGTCCCCAAATTTTACATTTTACCCTACAGCTATTTGGTGGTGGTGATAGGTATTTCTATAAATCTTCCCTCCCAAATAAACTGATGATGCTTCTTTCCAAGTGGCATTGTGGACTTTTAAGGATAGGTACTGAAAGAAAAGATTTTTAATGAATATATAGCAGCTCCATTTATTGTGTTCTCCAGGTGTCTTGGATTGTAGCTTGGTATGCCAAGCTACAATACAATGAATGGGTGTGAAGGTTGGGAATGTGGAAGTTGAAGTCTAGTGAACATGCAAGATAACACATAAGAGAAGAAGTTGCATAAGATAATACATTAAATACTGTATATTTAATGTATTAGAACCCAAAAGTGATAAGCTTCTTCTGTAGGTAATGAGTCCTTTAATCTTTATAAATCCTACTTTTAAAAAAAAGCTATAATGCTCCACTTTTAATATTTATATTCTGTTTCTTCTCTGTCCACACAGATTAGTATAGCAACTCCTGCCGATACTTACATATAGACTTAAATTTTAACATTTATTTGATCCAATAAACAAACATTAAACCCACATTGGCCATTTGTCTTTCCTGCAAACTTCCAAAGAAATATAATTGTTCCTTTCTGGGAATTTTGGGGAATATGTTTCATTCACCCCCCTTGTATGGTAATGTGTGTAAATGCTTTAAACGAATAGTAATTGTATTTATCTCTCACAGAGAATGGTATGTGTCATTACAGACACAAAGTGGCAGCTGAATCACTGGGTTCGTTTGTAGATTAATTCAAATACAGGAAAGCTGTATTTCTATACTGGGCTTAATCTGGATTAAATCATTATAGTAACTGTCTGCACGGTGTAGGAAAAATTAGCCATCCTTTTCTATTTTGGCATTTTATAGTCTAACAGACAAAAAGAGAATATGAGACAGCTTTCTTGAAGGAATTAGCACTCTATATGCTGGAAACATGCTGTTAAGTCACCAAAACCATTTTTTAAAAGTATCTGTGTTTAAAACATAAAGTAATAAATGATAGTACATCTTCAGTACTTAATGGGATAATATTTATGTTAGATCAGAGTTGTCCAACCTTGGCAATTTTAAGACTTGAAGACTTCAACTCCCACAATTCCCCAGCCAGTCTGGCTGGGCAATCCTGGGAGTTTAAGTCCATAAGTCTTGCCAAGGTTGGACACCCTGTGTTAAATGTTTCATGTTTGGATTAGAAGGATGAAACTTCTAATTTCATTCTTGAACTCTGGCATTTCTTCAGTGATGTCTGAATTGTGCACTATAATTCAACACGTTGGTAGTATAATTTAATTATTGTAAATTGTCTGGATTGTTTATATAAGTAGAAAGTGGGATAGAAATTTATTTATTTTTGAACAAAAAAAAATGCATCTTTGCATAAGATTTTACTGCTTTGCTGGCTGTGGTAGGTGAAGAGCTCCAATTACAGAAACACCATCCCCTGTGCCTTGCTATTATAGCAAGCACAACATGGGAAGCAGGAGAGAATGTTTATCTGAAATAAGTATTTGGGATAAGTGGATAAGTGGTCTTTCTAACTAGGATTGGGGATGCTACAAAAAAGAAAGTCCCACAGTCCAGCTGATTGCCGCTGAAAGACTCCAGTGCTGAGTCATTTGTGCTTTTCAATATTTTTAGATCCCTAATCCTCTGGGCAAGGAACAGCTTTGTTGACTGGGTCTGGGGCTGCAGAAAAAGAAGCGAGAGCTTTTGTTTCTTTGCTGGTGACCTCCACTTGGGACAGAGAGACCCCATGAGCTTCTTCATCTGTTTTCCCTGTAATCTTATTTTATTTATTTTATTTGTTTGTCAAACATGTACAAGATAACAAGTATAGTAATAATTATGAACAAAACAAGTAAATACAGATAAATGGGAAAAGTAAGACAGTAAGGCATGCTGGTACACTTATGCATGCCCCCTTTAAGGACCTTTTAGGAATAGGGTGAGGTCCACGGTAGACGGTTTGAGGTTGAAGTTGTGAGGGGTTGATGCTGTAACAATGGAGTCCGGTAGGGCGTTCCAGGCATTAATAATTCTGTCTCTGAAATCATATTTTCTGCAATCGAATTTGAAGCGGTTTACCTTGAGTTTGTATCGTATGTTTGCCCGCATATTATTATTGTAGTTGGGGCTGAAGAAGTAATTGGAGCTCAGGAGCTCTGGGCTCAGAAGACACCCAGGCTCAGCTAGCGGAGACCTGGGTAAATGGCATGTCTTTTCCAGCCAGGGTTATTTGTACAAGAAGTAGTCCTGAAGGTGCTTTTTTTCAAGAGGCAACTAGACTTTCTGGTTTTTCTTTGAAGGCGTTTCACTTCTCATCCGAGAAGCTTTTTCAGCTCAGAGTTGAAGAAACTTCTTGGATGAGAAGCTAAACATCTTTAAAGAAAGAAGTCCAGTTGCCTCTTGAAAAAAAGCACCTTTGGGACAACCATGACCTGGAAGACTGACAATCTCTATAGATGTGTATAAGAAGTTGTCTCTGCTACTGCTTTGGTGAGATTAGTGGGCAGGAATCAGCTCCTGATCTTTGGGGAATGGAGGTGGTTATCACTATTTTAGGGCCTAGGAGTTTCCCACCCCTTGTGAAAAGCGATCTCCACACCGCAAAGAGAATAGCCATGTCCTCAACCTGCAGCATTATCTTCCAATTGTCCAATATAGTGGAACAGTTTTCTTATTTAAATTTATTTGTTTATTGATTGATTTAGATTTACTTCTTATTTAAAATGCGGGTTAAGGAAGGATTAAGCATGAAAAATACTGACAAATATCTGTTCATTTTTAGAAGTGATTTGTTGTTGTTGTTTAAATGAGAATGATAATGTTGCTTCCTGGCTGAGCCATTAAAAATTCACTGGAGTTTCCCCTGCAGCAGAGGGAAAGACTTCCTCTCTGTCATACAATGCCCTTGCTACTGGTGTCCATGGCAGGATCAGAAATGTAAAGGTTATAGTCATAGCAGGACCATTAAAGCTCTGTTTTTTTGCACAAGCATGCAATGCCAACTCATGTACAAGCAGATCACACAGCCAGCCACAACCCCCAATCAACTCTTTGGAGCCCCTTTCCATCTCGCATAGATAGTACTAGGTGCTTGCTAGGGAATCAGATAATACAAGGTCATGGACTCCTCTGAATGCACATTATGCATTATCATACATTGTATAATGCTCATTAACCTGACCCATATATCCAGTCCATTTTTTAAAAGCAAACATGTATTCCAGAAAAGCAAGACCTATTGGCAACTAATGATGAGCTTTGTTGCCTTTATTCTAAAACCACTGTTAAACCTGCAGCTCCCATAGTTGCAGGAAAGGGATTCTATTTGCTCTTTTGGCACATTCCCAATTCTCCAGGACTCCTCAAGGATAATTGATGGAGCTCACAGCTTTTCAGCCAGTTCCTTCAGTTATGGAGGGTGGGTGTCATCAGGACATAGCAACCTGAAGGCAATCAAATTAATGGGAAGTTCCTTTTAATCTGATTTCTATAAGGAGCCATTCAGGGACAGTTGTAATTGCACAGTGTACATAAAATATATATGCTGTGATGCAAACCAGTGGTGGGATTCAAATTTTTTTACTACTGGTTCTGTGGGCGTGGCAGGGGAAGGATACTGTAAAATCTCCAGTGAGAGGTGGTATTTGCCGGTTCTCCTAACTACTCAAAATTTCCACCACATATTCTCCAGAACTGGTCAGAACCTGCTGAATACCACCTCTAATGCAAACACAACATCTTATATACCTGTGTGCAACCTTGTGAAACAAATCCAGAAGGACAGAGTTTGCACTGTCAAAATGTAAGGCATGTTTCATTGTATATTGATGTTGCTGTGATTAGGAACAGGCATCTAAGTTGGAGACCTGCATGACATCCATACTATGGTTACCGTGAAACATTTCTCTTTTTCATCTGTGAGCAGGACCATAAAACAGTACACTTTCCTCAGTCCCCGTGGGAAGAGACCAGCCTAAGATCTAAATAAGGCATATGTTTGTCCTCTTAGCTAATGAACATTGAGAGATATTTGCATATCACAGAGATGTTCATAGAATTAGCATCTAATAATTATTGTCCAAATACTTCTCTTATTTTGGGCACAAATTTACTTCCATCTCAAAATAGTCTGTTTAATGAATGAATGACAATCTTGTGAAAGGAAGAAGAGAAACTGAATGACTCATTTTTCCCTCAAAAGAAAATTAAGTTCATTTAATTTAAATTTGTAGAAACACATTCTATCACACATGTGCATAATTGTTTAAATTCACAGTTGTTTAAATTCAGCCATCACTCCCTAGAAAAAAGGGAAGGAATTGCTGGATACTGTAAAGACGTCTCTGTGTTGCATTCTTGACAATCCAAATAATATGATCCTTCCCTCCCCCCTCAAAGATAGTGCTATCTGAGATCTGCTTAAAGCAAATATTTTTAAATTTATCTAAGTAATAAATTGCTACTTATACAGACTCCTGGTAATGTTTTCAGGTAACACTGAGCCCTGAGCTGGATTTACACCACAGCTGCCAAACAGTAGTAGAGATATAATTTCATCTCTGGTGATATATCATACTTCAAGTTGCTCAACTAGAAGTGTCTCCTTGCTCAAAAGCTACATAAAAGGGCTTACACCGCTCACTGTACTGCATAAATCAAGGTGTCTTTCCATTGGTATCCCCTTAAATCCTCTGCTGCAGTTTTGTACCTTCAAGTGAATTTCTTACTGATGTGCTCCAGACTTCCACTGAGTTGGCCCGTGCACCTCTGGCCAGTTGGAAGGCATATAAAATGGCAGCTGCCCAGCATCTTGTTCTTCTTTATTTTATGCAATGAGGGGAAAAAAAACAATTGGAAGCATGCAAAAAGTGTGTGTGTGTGTGTGTGTGTGTGTGTATGTGACTAAACTGTTCCTTGAAGCAATGAAGAAAAATGGGAGGGGAGACATGAGGTCAAGGCATCAGAGGTCTTTGGCAGTAGGAGAGAGAGGAAATTCTGAGACAGGAGAACAGCAATCTGTTTGTTTACATTTCCTCTGCAGCAAGAGCTGAGAGAATCAACCCAAGCCATTGTGAACCATAGAGACCTATGGCCAAGATTGCAATCTCAGTGCATTGGTATTGTGGCTGAGAGGCATTTATGATCTGAGAAGAAGAACAGCAGTGTATGCTCAGTCCTCCAACCATTACAGAAGTACTTTAGGATGTTAGTAATCATTAGGATCGATGTTTTAGCCACCACTGGATAAATAGGATGCATCAGTGGTGGGATTCAAAAATTTTTTACTACCGGTTCTGTGGGCGTGGCTTGGTGGACGTGGCAGGGGAAAGAATCCCCATTCCCTCCCCACCCCACTAACCTGCTTTTCAGCTCCGTTCTCCTGTGCAGGGCAACAAAAAACGACCCAGCCAATCAGCTGGGACTCAGGAGGCAGAGAATAGGTGGAAATGGGGCCAGTCAGAGGTGGTACTTGCCAGTTCTCTGAACTACTCAAAATTTCCACTACCCGTTCTCCAGAACTGGTGAGAACTTGCTGCATGCCACCTCTGATGCCTATGTGCTAAGTCTTACATGTGAGTCATTTGCAGCATTGTGTATAGAACTTGGTAGACTCCAAATATTCTTAACTGATTGAGCTGATAGGCCTTTCTCCGGATGGTCAGTTAAGCACCATCTGATTGGCCCGCCTGATGTGGGAACACTTGAACAAACTGTCATGGCACAAAGCTGCGAGAAGCAACTTATAAAGAAGGGCTGCCCGCAGCTTGGGAAAATGTTCCGTTATAGTCACTATACTGTTTAATAAAAGAGCTTGTTTGTTGGAACCCGGTCTCGTGGCACTATTCCAAACTGGAATTTGTTCCCTGCCACTGGTGACAAGGGTGGGATCATCCTAGAAGAGCAAGACTGAAGCACGCCGCCAACCAAACGAGCGACCGAGATGGCAGGTAACAACTGCACCGTTTTCAACCCAGCCAAAGAAGCATGGGAGTCGTACATTGAATCCTTTCTGATGTTCTTAGAAAGCAAGCGAGCTACAGGAAGATAACTGACCAGAGGAAGAGAGCTGTATTTCTTTCACCGCTGTGGGCCAGCCATTTTCAAAATGGCCAAGGCGCTAGCTAAACCAAGAGCACTTAAGCAGATGGCATGGCCTGAACTGAAAACAGAATGCTATGAGCCCATTACATCACGATGTAGTCTCCAACCTGATCAAAAGTCACAATTTTATAAAACGAGACAACGGGAAACAAGAGCATCGGGGATTCGTAGCAGCCCTAAGGACCACGATCGGAGGAGCCTTTTGACAAGCTTCCAGAACGATGGACGAGGCCCATGAGAGACCGCGTGGTCCTCGTGACTTGAAGGACGCTACACTCCAAAGGCAGCCTGCCTAAACAGGACTGAATATCACAGTGGCCCGGGGCCATCAACAGAAGCCACCGCCGCTGAGCAGGCCAAGAAATCTGCAGCCACTATGCACCAGATGAAACTCCAACTTCCAGATCCGCTGAAATCACCCAGAGAAAAAAGGGAGAAGGAAGAAGAAACAGCCAAAAAAAAAAAAAACACCATGCAAGCATCTCTACTCCTGAGCGGACCACTGATGACGACAATGAAGACATACCTAGGCTTCAGTCAGATAGAAAATGGTTGGAAAAAAGGACAGAAGTAGGCGAGAATTCAGTGTGCTGGAATGCAGAGGAAATCACCCGTGTTCAGAATGCAGGTTCTTAGATTGCCATTTTGCAGATGTTGTGAAAAACGGGGGCACAATTCAGGATCTGCCGCGATAACAAAAAAGAGCTATAGTCCAAACAGACAATGCGTGCCCCCCCCCCCAAGGGGATCAAAAAGGAAAGCAAACGGAGAGATCAAGTCGGAGCGGGCCGAGAGAGTAGAAACCATGTTGAATGAACAACAGAGAAGAAACCACCAAACAATAACGCATCGGAAAAGCCAGGGCAGCAAATTGCAAAAAAGGTCCAGATAAAATGGAAAATCGAAGGAAAGCCCTGTGAGATGGAAGTAGATTCTGGGATCATACCTGTCAATGGTAATCAAGAACACTGAATCAGCAAACCTGATACCAGACATCAAGCAAAGAGAAACTGGAAGCAAAGCTAATACCTTAAAGATTAGCCAGAGAAACCGAATCCCGGTAGTGAGCCTTGACATTTCCTAGTGATTTTAAAAACCACACTTGAAAGTGCTGCTTCTGACAATCGTCGACCGTGATCGCCCTAGCCTGCTGAGAATCCGAAGGGTTTCGTGCCTCTGGGAATCAGAGTAACCGCGATCAACAAGCATCGATTGCGGCCAACTGGGGAAGAGAGCCTGCCTGGAAGAGTTCTTGGATGTATTCGGGACCCTAGGCAAGTACCAAGGGGACCCCAATATCATTCAGCCTAGACCCAAAGGTAGCTCCCATCAACTCAAAGCAGATGCATTCCCTTGCCTTAAAGCCAAAAATGGATGAAGCAGTTTAACAAACTCATTGCACAGGGGTGTTACAGCCAATCGACCAATTGCAGGGGGAAACACCCATCGTAGACTCCTGTCGAAACCAGATGGGTTCAGTGGTGCATCTGTGGAGACATAAGACAACCCTAAATCAATGCACTCCAACAACACGTGCCATTACCCAGTTACCAGTAGTGCAACACCTATTGCATTCATTAGCGTGAGAAGGAAAATTTTTTGCGAAACTTATTCGCACAAGCGTATAACAGCTACCAGTTGACCCCAAGGACTTCAGGGCACAGATATAGTCACGCACAGGAGGCATTCAAGTGGCCAACCGACTTTCAATTTGGCGTTAGCGTTGCCCCGGGCTCTTCCAAAGCCTCATGGAGCACCTTTGAAATGCGAATCAAAGGGAGTCATCCGCTATTTTGCATGATGTATTAGTATCAGCAAAAAATTGCACAACAACTTAAGAAAATAGACTAAAAAAGTTTTACGAAGATTTAGAAAAGCAGGGCTTAAAGTCAAAGTGAGAGAAATGTAAACTAAGCCCACCGTCAAGGTCAAATTTTAGGCTACCCTTAATAGAGTGAGCAAGGGATACACCCCACTGAAAAAGAAGATAAAGGCAATCAAGACCACACCCAGGACCTAAGAGAACAAAAACTGAACTTACCAAGCATTCTTAGGTCCATTATTTCTACAATGTCTTCCTACCCAAAAAAGCAACCATAGCAGAACCTTTACATCGACTGTTAGACAAAAAAAACTGTCTGATAATGGGGCCACCGGGAACAAGCAGCATTCCCAGAACATTAAAGGACTTATAACTTCTAGCACCATTTTGATTCAGTACAGCAAACACTTGCCATTGACGTGTCCCTGTGATGCATCGCCCTTTTGAATCGGTGCCTCCTGGGTCACCAAGCTACCAGACGGCAGAGAGGCACCAATCGCTTTCTATCAAAACACTGGTCAAAAATCTGAAAGGAAACTACAGCCACCTTGATCTAAGAAGCCCTCGCAATCATTCAGCAGAAGCGTCAAAAAAAATTCCAGAATACTATATGTAGGACATTTTCAATGATCACTGACCACCAAACCTGCTAGGGATCCTAAGCAGGAAAAAACCAACCCCGAACATCTGTGCCAAGATGACGAGTGGTCCAGAATTCCTCCGCTGCATACCATTACACACTCATCCATTCAGCCAAGGAAAGACATTACCGCATGCAGTGCCTTGAGCTGTTCCCCGCTGCTGCATAGAAAGGGATCAGCTCCCACCATCTCCACTCTCAACAATCGAGTTCATGGCGAATCTGCCACTAACCACAGCAAACGTCGCTAAAAGCTACAGCGAAAGACCCCACTGACAGCCTTCAAAATCCTGCATTGGATAGGTAAGGCTAGGCTGGATGAGAAATAGAGGTGAGACTTTTAAACCTTTTTTTTGCAACTGACAGACCTGAACTGTCCTGTTCGAAAAAGGCTGTATACTGGTGGGGGGACAGGTGGTAATCTCAAAAAAGCTGCAGGAGGAAGTGTTGTGCATGTTGCATTGACGGGACACCCGGGCATAAGTCCAAAATGAAAGCCCTGGCCAGAGTTTACATCTGGTAGCCAGGGTGACAAGACATTGAACGATGGGTGGCAACATGCCATGACTGCCAAAAATCAAGGCCTACCCGCCCACTGGTACCCATCATGGAATGCCAGCTCCCAGAGGTCCATGGTCGAGACTGCATATTGACTTTGCTGCGGCAATTTAAAGAGAACAACCTTTTTGTAAATCGTTGATGCCTACTCGACTGGTTAGAGGTTATCCTCTAGGCGTCACTACTACGGAGGCAGTTTCAATAAAAACAGTTAAACAAACTTTTTGCCACACATGGACTGCCAGATGTAGTTAGTCTCGGGACCAATGGGCCCCAGTTTACCAACTTTAGCTGTTCGAGCAATACTTGGCTGCACAGGCTCTGACATGCCCTGACAGCGCCAGCTCAATCAGCTTCTAATGGACGGGCCAATGCATGTTTGTTATACTAAGGAGGCCCCTTAGAAAAAAAATGGAACACGGGGGACGTCCAAGATAAACTTAAACAACTATTTAACTATTCAACTATCACCCCGTAGTACACACCACTAACAAAGCCAGCCAGCAACTCCTCATGGTAGAAAATTGCACGTTCCTACTTGATAGAGTACACCCAACCTTATACGTGTGACAAACCCCTGACGTCCTCCAGTAAATATGCTCCTTTTATATTTGCCAATTTAGTCTAATGCTAAGAAACCTTACGGGGACCCATTATGGCTTTCCAGCCCCAGTTAAACCCAAATCACAGGGCCCCAGTCATACCGACTTGCACTAGGACGATGGCAGAAACATGGAAGCGGTACATCGACCAGCTCGCTCTCCGAACATTGGAACACAACCTACACCACCACTGCAGACACTAAATGAACGAGTCCAAAACAACTGAGGTAGCGGGGGGGAAACACAAAATAATAAAAAGAGGAGAGACGAACCTCCGAATAACAATGACAACAATCACTACACAAACCTGAACTAGAATCCCAAATGAAACAAAAAGAGCGCTTACCCATAGCTGACCTCCAGGAAGAAGTCCGGAGCAGAAGAGTGAGGGCGAGGCCTTCCTGAAAAGGAGACACCAAGGCCAGCTCGACCAACCTGGACAAAACTCAGGAGGGAGTGGCGGAGCCACCCTCAACCAGTCCGAGGAAACTTCAGTAGGAGCGGCAAGGCTGACTCACCCTTCCAGGAGGTTCCATGGAGAAAAACGAGGAGGAAAGTGATCCTGTCCCGACAACCGTTGAGGACCACGCTGAGACTGAGCTGCTCAAGGTCAACTAGGATCTGCAAAGTCCCTACCTACCTGCGTGACTATGTTACGGCACGTTGTGACGAAACCAAAGGGGGAGAGTGTTGTGTATAGAACTGGTAGACTCCAAATATCTTAAACTGATTGCCGATAGGTCATTCTCGATTGGTCAGTTAAACGCCATTCCGATGGCCCGCCTGACAGCAGGAACACTTGAACAACTGTCATTGGCCACAAGCCGCGAGCAAGCCGTTATAAGAAGGGCTGCCATGGCTTGGGAAAATGTTCCGTTATAAGTCACTATACTGTTTTAATAAAGAGCTGTTTGTTGGAAACCAGTCTCACGCACCTTATTTCCAAACGGAACAAGCATGATGAAAGAAAACTCTTCACCATCTCAGCCAGCCAGCGCTGTGAATGATATCAGAATGTGAATATTACATTCTGGTATATTGTGATAGATAAACCAGGATGTAACTACTGTATATATAGACATATTGGATCTTATCAAAAATTATCAAGTTTCTTTACCTACATTTGTGAATGTTATGCAATAGTATAATGAACTGTTGGGTTATTCAATTAATTGGAATAAGATTAAGTTGGCCTAATTTTCTTATGAAAAAAAGTGTTGTTTATAGGACAAATTTGTGTAAATATCTTTGAATTCCTATGAAAATATAATTTATGTATTTTAAACTAAGTCAAATGGATATTGTTATAGATGGTTATAATTTACTTCTTTATAGGAAAGAATGAATATTCTTTGAATCAATTCCATACAGTCTTACAATTAATTAATGTTTTATGGGGTGGATATACTGTACCCACAGGTTTTCTTTATCTAAATTGTAGCTTCCATTTGAAATTTAATGTTATTAGTCATACTGTCCAGAGGTCTGGTGACTCAGTGGCTTGAGATGATCTTTGCTCTGGTGGTTCAAGTCCTAGCAATGTATGATGGACTGAGGTCCCATCACTTGCCTCAGCTTCTGTCCACCTAGCAGTTCAAAAACATACTATATGCAAGTAGTTAAATAGGTACCACTTCAGTGGGAAACAGGTACCACTTCAGTGGGAAACATGGCAGCATTTTGTGTGGATGGTTGGACCTGCCCAATGTGATAGCTGACTGTGAGGTGACATCACTGGAGAGAGAAGACCCAGGATGACACTGCTCATTTTTCTGGTATGGAGCTAGTTCATCCCCTATACCCTGCAAGCACAAACTAAACAGACTAGCATTCTTCTGAAGCCAAATAACAACTTCATACTAACTCTTTAGTCTTCTGTCTATCTGTACCACTGCTATACACTAAATAAATAAATAATAATCACCCTCTATCTTGATTTTTAATGTGGAATCTAAATGATTTATTTCAAAAACAATTATGGGCACAAGTGGAGAAAGATTATATGATTGCTCTAATATCTCAGCAGCAAATTGGTTCTTTTTTCAGCCAACATTCAATTGGTTTTTTTGGAATTAAAAGCTATAAGATATCATTGGAAAGATACAAGATAGAAATTTAAATTTGTTCTGTGCTTACATGAATGGATAACACTTGGGGATGATCCCAATCTAAAAACTGAAGAGGTTTAAAAAAAAAAAAAAGATTGCAGGGTTGCTTTAAAATCAGTTGGATTTGTGGCCAGAATATGGCATCATCAACATACAATATAAAGTACATGCTCATTCATGTTCGGAGCCTGTATAACAAATTTAAAATAATTATTTATTTCACATTTATATATTTTTCAGTAGTTTGATGAATAGCAAATGGCTACATGAAGAGCAAATTTCTGGTCTATAAATCCCCATCCTAGCATATTGACATACTGCCTTCCCAAATTTTGATCTTTGAAACACTTTCACAGATATGTATAACGAATTAATTTGTCTGTAGTTTTTGGCTTTAGACTTGTTACTTTCTCTTTGTTATACTCTAGTAGAACAATGGCATTCATCCCATTTTCAATACATAACATCTTTCTACACTTTAAACACATTATACAGCCACTTCATAAGCAAACCATGTACATATTTCAAAATTTCTTCAGTTATAGGCAAAGTCTTACCATTTCTCAACATTGTCACAATACATATGTGTTTCTTTCCTTTGGACACTAATATTTATAACATTTTTTGATAAATCACTATCTTTTCCATAACAAGTTCCAAATTTCTTCATATATCCCTCACCTTAGCTACATCCCAAATGATTTCATCATTTTTATTTTTAATTCCATTCACTTTGCTGAAAATACCTTGTTTTGCCGTCTTCATTTGCTTTCATTTTAAAAACATCCACTAAAATTGCTCCAAATTTTCTTTGTGTCTTTGAGTATAATTCCTTGTTCATACTTTATACTTTCTGACATGCCCCAACAACTTGAGGTAATTTGCATACTGCTCAGATATACTGGAAAGTGAATGAAAGTGAATGAGCTGCAGAGATTTCAGCTCATCAGTTCAAGTAGCTGCTCACATACCTAATGGCATCTGAAATATAAATCAATTAGCTTTTCCCCCTTTCCTTCCAGCTAAGAAAGTGTGCAAAGAAAGGAGCTCTTTGGAATTGGACAATCTTCAGCAAATATTGGCGAAGAGCAAAGTACTGTGCTTATCTGCAAGATCAGTACCCTAAGGACAATTCCAGCTACACCTGCGCTAAGTGCACGTTCATTGCATTGCTGGAGGAGAAACTAGAAGATCTGGAGACACAACTGTTCATGTTGAGACCATTGGGAAAGATGATGAATTTCTGGAGAAGGGAGAAGGAAGTTTTCCGAATGAACACAGGAAGAAAGAGACTACTGCAAAGAATACAAGAGCCCTGGGAAGGAGGATTAACAGCTGTAACTTGGAGGATGAGGTGAATCAAAGAAGAAAGCTCAGATTTCCTGGGAAATAAAAACAGCAGGCAGACCTAAGAACAATGGTACTAAGACTCAGATGCTTATACCAGTGCTCAGAATACAAGGAACAAGCAGGAAAAAACATGAAGACAGTATGATATAATCGATATTACTGACATCTGGTGGGATGGAACTTATGATATGAATATACTATTGAAAGGATATAATTTCTTCAAAAGAACAGATCCAGTAAGAGGCAGGTGTGTGTGTGTGTGTGTGTGTGTGTGTGTGTGTGTGTGTGTGTGTGTGNAGAACAGATCCAGTAAGAGGCAGGTGTGTGTGTGTGTGTGTGTGTGTGTGTGTGTGTGTGTGTGTTGCATTATACATAAATAATAGCCATACCAGAATCAAATTCATGACACCCAGGGTGAAAGTTTGATGGAAGTCTGGGTGTGTGCTTCAGGCCATCCAAGCAAAACAAGATCCAGATGAAAATTTTACATCACCAGTAGGCAATGGTGAATTTCAATTACCAACATCAAATAGAAGTCCCCTTCTGTGGCAAGTGGGGAGGTCTAAAAGGTTCTTGATTTGTCTTGTAGAAAATGTTACTATCAATGATTGAGCAAGGAGCTGGAGGATCAGTTGTACTTGACTTAATATTTTTTAACAAGAAAAAAGATTTGGGAAGTAGAAATCATAGGAACCTTCAGAGATAGTAACCATATAATCCCACAATCTCAATAATGCAGGCAGAAAGTAGGTAGTCAGATTAGTGCTCTAGATTTCAAGACAGTTGACCTCAATAACTCAAGGGAAAAAATAGAAAGGGGGCCATGAGTGACCATCCGTTCAGATCAGAAAAACAGATGGGAAATTCTGGGAAATAAGATAATCAAGAGTCAAATTCAAGTTAGAACAAAGAGAAAGGAACATATGAGAAACTGATGATGCCAGCATGATAACATGAGGAACTCGCTGATAAATTAACCATATTTTTTTTCAGATTTCCACTAGTATAACTAAGCTCCAGCTTTATTTCAAGCACACTTGTGCAATATTATGCTGATTGGGATCTCCAGTCTAGTAATTACTTCTCACTTTTCACCAGCTCCACCATATCTCACCAGCTAGGAAATAGCAATGAGGTAGTCAGGGTTGTTTAAATGCATCGTTCTGTCTTATCTGGATTGGTTCATTTTATTTCAAATGTATTGTAATAGTATGCGGAAATGACCTTGGGAGACAGGAGGAAAAGCTTCAGACTGGACTAGGGTCAGACAAGCAGAGCTGAGTCCTCATAAGGACTGGCACCATGGCAAACATCTCAGAATAGTCCTCCTAGTTTCTTGGATTGTAAAGGTGAGGGGGGGAAAGGGAGAGAGATGTACTTCCACAAGGTTGATTCAGCCTTCCATCTTTCTGAGGTGGGCAAAATGAGGACCCGGACTGTTGAGGGCAATATGCTGACTCTGCAAACCACTTAGAGAGGGCTGTAAAACACTGTGAAGTGGTATATGAGCTGTGGTGACACATTGGTCAGAGTGCAGTACTGCAGGCTACTTCTGCTGACTGCCAGCTGACTGCAATTTGGCACTTCAAATCTCACCAGGCTCAAGGTTGACTCAGCCTTCCATCTTTCTAAGGTGGGTTAAACCCAGATTGTTGGGGGCAATATGCTGACTTTGCAAACAGCTTAGAGAAGGCTGTAATGCACTGAAGCGGTATATAAGTCTAAGTGCTATTGTATTTCAGACTTACAAGTTTCTGTTAATGTAACCTTAAAATAACATTAGCACTTCTAGATGAGCTTCTTGTCTGGACTGCCTCAGAAGGCTGGCATATATTAAGAGGGGAACCATAAACACACTCCCTTTGCTAAGAACTATGAGCAACCCAGACTGCTTCAAAGTAAGTACAGTAATTCCAAAAACTGGACATCTGTAGATGCACATGTTCTGTCTCCCCCTGACATATCTTTATCTGAACTGAAAAGAGCCAGCAAGGTGTTGTGGTTTGCCAGCGGCAGAGGTATCGGACAGTGAGGATGAAAGGGAACCAGTCAGGGAGTCTGGAGAGGACTTGGATGAGGGACCTGCATCTGATGCAGGGATGGGGCCAGGACCATCTGGGAGTGAGGTGCTGCCTTCAGAACCATTGGAGTCTGGCAGCAGCGAAGCAGAGGACCCAGGGGAGCCCATTCCCATTGTGCATGTGTGCAGAGCTGCTAGAAGGTGAGTGCAGCTGAAGCAGAAGGGGCAACTTGGGAGTAAGGCTGGGAGGTGATTGCCCCCCTACATAAGGGATAAAAGTCAGACCTCAATGACGAAAAGCTTTGCAGGAAGCAAAGCAGTTCAGTAATTTCTAAGTCCTTCTTGAAGCTCTGTATTCTGGTTGGTTTTTTCTGAGTTTTTGGGTTGGTTTATGTTAGCCGTAATTGGACTTCTGTTTTTTGGCAGCATTCTACAGCACTGAAAAGTATGCTCTTATCTGGAGGAACTGTGTATAATTAGTTTTGGCTGGGAATGCAAGTAATTCCCAGCATCACATTAAAATAGGTCTTACTTTTAAAATTAGTTTATGTTTTATTAAATTTGACGAAGCCTGGGTCAGAACACAAGGGGATATAGGACCATTGAGCATATCTGGCCTCTTCCCTATTACTCTATATTTTGAGATGGCATGTTAGACCTCAGAATATGGTCTCTACACTTTTGAAGTTAGGATTTCGCCTTGTAGACAAAGCAGCTGATTTTGCCTGGAGTGACTTCAATCAATTTCAGCTTAGCTTGTCTGATTGCATAAGTGAGCCCGCTCAATGGATTCTTTAGAAAAGGAAATAAGTAGCAAACGATGGGAATAGGCTTTGTTATCCAACTAGCTTCTTGCAGAAGTCTTGGCTTTCTCCCACACAATTACATAATTACTAATAAATGAGTCTTTTACTTAGCTAATGAGGCTGCTTGCAGCCAAGAATGACCCCCATGATCTAATTTTCATCAGTTATAATCATAAAGAAGAGAGAATAGCAATTTTTTAAAGCCAGGCATAATCATAAAGAAGAGAGAATAGCAATTTTTTAAAGCCAAGCATTTGGCTTTAAAAATTAAAGAGCTGGGGCTCTTTTTCCAGCATTTATTTACTTTTCCTTAAGGCTTGTTAAAATTTGGCACTGCATTCGGTCCAAATAATAAAAAAACCCCGAAATGTTCAGGATGTATGTCTGATCCTATGTAATTCCCTCAGTTATTTTGTAAAATTCTGAGGTTGCATCAAGGACTATCTCTGTCTACTGTACTGGACAAATACAAAACCCAGGAGCTTACCTGGTCCCCTAAGTGAACAATATCAGTTCGATAGTGCTAGTTATTAGAGCTTTCTCTTCATATATCCACTTAGTGTGCTAGTGCACGTTGGCTGCAATTCTATGAATCAGCTGGATGTAGCTTCAGTTAGAAATGCTATCTTAAATATATAAATAAATTCTAAGCCCTACAATACTGATTCTGAGCAGGATAACACTGCATAGCACAGCAACAACATCCCACAATCACACCCCTGCATGTACCTTTCCACAGATATTTTGTTCTCCTTAAGATTGCAATAGCCTACAAATCTGCAGTTAAATTTTATTTTACAGGTATAAATCTTAAGATAAACAGTGCAAATCTCTTAGCCACGTAGGCAACATGGGATTTCTCTGCTTCCCTTGAGCCAAATCCAGAAATGATAGTAGGGGAAAATAGTGAGTGTGTGGTGTGTGTATGTGTGTAAAAAGGTGTCTAAGTCAATCTTTTTTCAGTTTTGTGCCCTCCAAATACACTGGGGTAGAATTCTCAGGCTTGGAAGTCTGGCCTATATCTACCCAGAGGTGCCATTAACTTGTAATGGCAAGCAATTATGGACTTGTTTATGTATACCCGATGGTAAAACAGAAAGAAGGAAAGAAAGAAAGAAAGAAAGAAAGAAAGAAAGAAAGAAAGAAAGAAAGAAAGAAAGAAAGAAAGAAAGAAAGCAGAAAATCAGCCCTACAACCACAGTTCAGTTAATTCCCATTCTTTACTTTGGGAAGCCAACACAGCAACAGATATGGGAGGTCTGGATATATGATGCTATGTGCTTTACTTCACTTTCCTTCTCCTAACATTTCCTTTTGTGGGTCACACATCTGGGCCTTGTTTTGTCTGGTATTTACAGTGAAGCAAGCTGGACAAAGGCATAACCATTTTCAGAGAAAAGCCCTCCTCCTTCTCTTCGTCATCAGTTATCTCCCAGAAAGGATAATCCAAAGCTACTTCAAAGTCTTTTGGAAATAGCCAGGGTTCTTTTTCAATTAGAGCCTATAAACCGGTCCTTTCCCTCAAAGACGTCAGTCACCCGTCCTTCTTCTGCATAAGCATTTGGTGCCTTCTTATCTAAGCATGTGTTGCTGTGGCAAAGTATCAGACTTCACCTCTTGGCTGTCTCTTTCTATTGTTTATCACTGTCAGCAAAAGCCAGCTTTATTTATTTATTTTTTTAAACTTTGGATTCGTTGATTGCTGCAATTTGATGAGGAGTGGATGGGCACATCCATATGTGATTCATTTTGAAGAAGATGAAGAAAAGTCAGTGTGTCGGGACTATCATTACTGAAAGGTTAGGCCAAGCAAAAAATACATGCCGACAGCACAAAACACAGACAAAGGGAGGCGAATGTCACTTTCAATTACAAATAAATGAAACACAAACAGAATCTCAACTTGCAAGATGAGTTGAGGAGGCTAAGGAAACCTGTTTCTAGTCAAAGTGGAGAACAAGACATAAATAACCATGAATACAATTGTTCAAAAGTATAGGGAGCGTTATTTAAACATCAGAATACAAAGGATCATACAAACAGCTGGGGAGGGGGGAACCACACAAAAAATGTTAGGCTTCTAATTCTGTACACTCTATATAGTTAATTTAGAGTTTTGCAAACAAAGGGGCACCCCCGTGCCATCTCTTTTCAGAGTTTTGATTTTTTTTTTTTCATCGTGTGTACTGGTGGTATAATCAACTTCCCAAAGTTTGTTAATGGCAATGTTTGAAAGATGAGTATTGGCAATAAGCAAAAATTTTGGAATATAGCGATAGAAGGAATCCTTCTTCCTCAAGCCCCCTTATCTTTTGTTACCTAGACTGTTATCCTTCCGGAAACAGATAAGGCCATCACATTCCACATATCCTCTCCATAACTCTCTGGCTCTCCAAGCAACTCCACTTCCTTAGTTTCAAAGCAATGAATTTTATTGAGAGCCAGGAGCCCATTTCACCACCAAACATAAACTCACAATTATAAATGTGACATTTTAGGCAACAAAATTGAAGATACCTTCTTTCTTACTGGCTTTTGCCCTTTGCATTTCTTATTGTTGATAAGTTTTATTTGTTTATTTTTATTTCTGGAATGTTTCACCCAAAAATAGCTCCTGTCCTACACGGGCCTATAATGCTAAAAAAAAGTGGAAGGAAAGACAAAAGGATGATCACTAGCAAGGGAAATGGACTCACTTATAGCTCAATTATGTTCCAGGATGGTAACAAATCCTGTTGGAGACAATCTACCAATGTAGTCTATAAGAGTCACCTTGATTGCATATTGATTGCACATAATAAATCCATTCTATTCAGTGCCTATATAAACTATTCCTTATGTTCTCATGAAATTGCTAAATTTACCTTGCTACTTAGTGTCTGGAGGGGGAGATCAGTGTGTTCCTCTCCCTACTACACCTCCTTAACTGTTTTGTTATTAGTTGCAAGCTTCTGATTGCTTCTCTTCTTTTTAACTGCTTCTTTTTCTTCCAACGAAAAAGCACAGCTCATTTGTAGAGTATTTCTTTCTCAGGCAAAATGCCCCATGTGTCCCAACCCTGCCAGCAACAAATAAATGACAACTTCTTTCCCCAAACTCAACAAAACTAATTACTTCCTGGCCTAGCATATTGTACAAGCTAACTGTGCTTTGTAAAATATGGTTTAGATTCTGCATGTGCAAATGCACTAAGTATGGTTTATTAAATTAACTATTGTTAAGCAAACTATGGTTTAATGGTCTAGTTGAACTGGGATTTAATTTGTTTTTCATAAAACAAGTTTGTTCTACATGCATGTGACCAGCAACTGGTCACTATATTGTTGGTATTCTTTTAGACCTCATGAAATTCGTATGGTAGAATAGGGGAAAGCAATTATGGCATTCTGGAAATAAAATAACCTAAATCCCAAATATGGCAAGATGTTGGTAAAGATCTCAAAAACCTGCTCACATTTGGGTGATGTTATTATTATATCAAAATGGCTCATTTCTTTCTCTTGTTTTCTGCTTTCAACATTTAACCTATTATTTATAATTATTTCCCTGATTTTCTCACTTGTCAATAAATTGTTATGCATAAAACTTAAGATCTGGCAATAGACCAGTCCTGTAAATGACCATTCATTGGGTATTTATGATCTTCTGAATTGCTTCTACAAGTAATTGTAGAAATACACTTCACAAAAATCATACTCTATTCCCCCATACCAACTTTTTAGGATATACATGACTTATATAGGAACTTGTATGAATTTGTATAGGAACATATATCAACAAACATAGAGGGGTTGGAAGTAACCTTGCTCAAGGCAGGAATCTTATACCATCTCAGTCAAGAGATTGTCCAGTCTATTTTTGAAACCCTTCAGAGTTGGAGGACCCACAGCCTAAGAGGCAAGCTATTCCATTGATTAATTGCTCTTATTGTCAGAAAATTTATCCTTACTTCTAGGTTAAGTAATGGGTCTCTTTGACAAGCTTCCACCCATTACTTCTTGTCTTGCCCTCTTGTGCCCTAGAGAATAAGTCAATCACCTCTTCTTTGTGACAGCCTTTCAAATATGGAACACAGTTTTCATGTTCCCTCTGATCCCTCTCTTTGATAGGGTAGACATATCTAGGGAACTCCAACTCGTCATCATACAATTTATCTCCAGAGCTTTTATCATCTTTGTTGCTCTTCTCTTTCCCCTTCCAGAGACTCAACACTCTTTTTGCATAATGGTGACCAAATCTGGATGCTAGTAATTTAGTGTATTTTCCTGAACTGCCTTCATATTAGAATAGAACTATGGTCCTTCCTATTCTTCCGTCCTAGAATATCCTTGACCAATCCTAAATTTATTCATATTTTTGATATAGCATTTTATGTTGGCTCTGGGTTGAAAAGATTTTAGAAGATTCTCTGTATTCAAAAAGCAAGAACCTTGTGAATTTTGGGCAAGAAAAGGCATGGAGTACAGAAGCGAAGGAAGAAGTCAATGCAACAAGGAAAGAAATCAGAAGCAATAGGGAAATATATTGGGTCTTTCTCCACAAAATCTGGTAAGGTCTGACTAAGTGGTGAATTCTAGAACCCTCAATTAGACAGGTTCCTTAGGAGTCATAGTACAGGTTATAGCTTGCTGCCACCTACATCAATCACCTCCTATGAAGGCTTCTGAGGTGTGCCTTCCCTGTACCAGCCCTCTAGAATGATATTCCTCCAACAATAAACATGACTTCCATCTTCTAAATCAGGGGTGTCAAACTTGATTTCATTGAGGGCTACATCAGGATTGGGGTTGACCTTGGGGGGCCGGGTGGGCATGGCTGGGGTGATCGTGGCCAGCTTGACATTGCTCACGTTGGAGAATTGTCTGTGGTGGCCCAGGTGGGGCTGCAGGGAAATCTACTATCTCCAGCATGTGCCCGGGGGTGGTGGCAGCCCCTCACTGACTCCAGGTTGGCCCTGCAGATCTAAGGTTGATTGTATTCCAGCCCAGATAGCCAACACTAAGTTTTAGATCAGTGCCCGGCCGAGGCATCAGGGGCCGGTCCTTCACTGTTTCCGGGGCAGCCTCATGGGCCAGATCAAACCACATCAAGGGCTGGATGTGGCCCTTGGGCCTTTAGTTTGATAACCCTGTTCTAAATGGTGCTAATGACCTGGCTGTCCTTCCAGATTTTAGGGAAAAGTAGTTGATAAGCCTCTGTAAGGTTTTGTTCTAAATAAGTTTATTTGGAGGATGCAAAAATTAATAGAAGTAGCAACTAGATACAGCCTCCCCTGAGGCTCCTAAGGGAGCTTGCTGTCTTCAGCATAGGTATCACTTATTACTGGAATAGAAGAAGACACCCTTCGACCATGAGACTGCTCATCTGATTTATGCAACCCAAATACAGTCAAAATATACGTCTGCTGCAACTGCCCCTTTGGCATAGCAGCCAGCCTTCAATACTGGGGGCCTGTAGAGATTCTGCAGTGATGTAAGCAGCTTGGTAGATACATAATTCCTTCACAAGAACACATGTCCAAAAGGAAAGTTTCCTTGTGTGAGACTGTGCTCTTGTGAATCAAAACATAACCATGTCATGCCCCTTTTTCCTAATTACAACTTCTCAAAGCACATGGTTTTAATATAAAATCCTATTCCAGGAATGTTCATCCATCAGAAAATGACATAGGACTTAGTGTCCTGGGAAATCTTATTTACAATGGACTTACTTCAATGCATTCTTATCAGCCTCAGCCTCTACTTCACCCCATATTTCAGACCCAGAGGCTGAAAAAGCCCTTTGATCAAACCACATGCACAAGTTACCACAGGGCTTAGCACAACCAGATCTTTCTAATCCAAGCTGGGTGCTCTCCAGATGTATACAGCTGCAGCTTACAGGGCAGCAAAAATATATAAGGCACATCAGCTTGTAATATCACTTAAAGCTTATCCAAGCAATGCTTCCATTTTCAAGAATGGAAATCTCCCAATGGGAGATTGGGAGCTGAATAATGTGAGTGAGACAGAATTTACTGAAGGTTAACAGGCAACCAGAAGTGCTTAGGATATCAGCATCACATCCTCCAATGAACAAAACAAGTGTTGTTTCCAAGTTTCCAGTTACATGGATAGATGAAGTTGAACCAGCAGTTGTCAAAGATATAAGCCATCTCCAAAATATTTGCCAGAAACATGAAAGCTGCAGATACTTCAGACATCCACTAGCCTGTATCTTCACTGGATGTCAAGCTTGTCCAAACTAAACTTCATGAACTTCACTTTTCATCAAATTCATGAAAAGTGTAATAAATAGTGAGCTGCTCTAAATCAAGATCAAAATTCCCACAATCTTCTCAAATGTACCTAAAGACAGAGAATCTCCCATGTCTCTATCTTGGAAGTTGAGACAAAGAAATGGAAGTTGATGAAAAGTTAAAAATATTATTAAATAAAAATGTTATTAAATACAAAGTATAGGCTTAATTGGAACTGTAATGGTGAAAAAAAACAAGATCTGATTTCTTTATTTTTTTGATCTCAGCATACCAATCATAGCTCTCTGATGCTGTGCACAGTGGTTGATCTCCAGACTTCTGAACTGGTTTAGTACCAGCAATAGCTATTGAAGGCTTGTTCTTGCTCCATCATGGTATTAATTGGGTACAGATATGTACAACTATTTAGTTCTTGTGCTCCCACCTTAACAAGAAGGGTTTCCTTCATAACCTGATTAGCACAGGCACAGGTTGTGGTTTAGATGGTTCAGCCACAGGTTATATACCATGGGAGAAATATCATCGATGTAGCTATCCAAATGATCATGTACAATTGTTGCTTGGATCTTGGTTTAGAGTAATCCAGACCTTCTTTCTGACAAAAGACTTTCTCTCTCTAGTCCAGCCAATAAGATTCAAATGCTTTATAGTCTTTTTATGGTAACCCAGATCATCCAGCGGTGGCAGGATGAATTCTGAGACTCCATATATATAATAAACCCCTTCCAAATGAAGAGACACTGTTTGTCATGCCCCTGGTGAAGACTGACTCTGAGGGAGAGGAAGAACAGCTGACAGGGAGTGGAAGTGTGGCTCCAGAGATTGTGGAGGAGGCTAAGCAGTCAGAGGAGGACCCAGACTCATCCCCTATCCATTCTAGGGCACGCAGGGAGGAGAGCAGGGAGGAGAGGATAAGGGAGAGACATGGTCTCCTCAGGAAGAGACGTGGTCTCCTCAGGAAAAGAGGGTCTTGATCCACTTCATGGGCTGCAGATGTGAGAACTGAATAAGAGCTTGGACCTGCGTATTGGCAAACCCTGGAAATAAAGCATGTTTTATTTTGGTCTGAAGTTATCTTGGTTGGCGTCCTTCCAATTGACTGTTATCTCCTTGAATTTGGTAAATACTTCTCTTGTTCCATTGTGGACATTTCATCACTGTAGTTTGTTTGGTTTTTTATTTCACCTCTATCTGCTCATTAAATTTGGACTGTATTGCTTTCTTTTGAAGACTGTTTTTGAGTACCTTTTTTCGCCAACTGAGTATTATTGAACAGTGGGGGCAAACTGGAGGCATTAAAGGACATTTATTTACGTTTTGGGATTTTGTTACGTTTGTGTTACACTCTGGGTCATCACACTGTTGTAATTTGGAAAGCAAGATTTCCCATCCTGAGGCCTCCTTTACGTCCTAAAATAATTTTGTAGAAAAGCTGGGATGGTTTATAGATAAATATGGTACCAATGGAAATCAGAACTGGACAAATTCTGGCTCTGCTGTTATCTCTCATCTCGGGCTGCCTTTCACGCTCAAGTTAGGGAAAAGATGAGCAGGCAGGCCAACGGCAATCCAATAGAAAGGGATACTGCCACATGTTCTTTTTCACTTCTGACATCTTGTATACCTGGTTCTTACAAATGGGACACCAAATTCCAAAGCTCTTAGCAGCAATCATAGACTTTAAAAATTAGTGCTGTTCTCCAAATACAGATCCTTTGGTAACCAAATAGAGCATCATATGTGTACTAGAATAATGAATCAGCAGGCTGGCATACCTACAACTTTACAGAATTAAAAAAACAAACAACCACACACCTCTTGGGCAAAGATCCATGAGAGTAGCCAATCATTAAAACTGGGATCTGAAATTAGATGAAAGGGAAATGAAATGGGGTCAATTCTCCAGGAGAGTATCACCTCTTATGCAGAAAGCCTGTGTACTGGAGACATTTTATTGTACTCCACAGTGGTAAAATTGAATTTAGGGGATCCTGAAGTGACATGGCTGTAGGTAGGAAAGGGAAGAAAGTTCATGAGAATTGCTCAGGGCAGGAAAGGGAAGTATAAAATCCAAGGACTATTTTGGAGTTGTCTTCAGGAAATGCTATTCCCCACTTTCGTTCCTAAAACAAATGTGACAAAAGCAGCCATAAAATGGCACCAAATGCCTATCTGCAAAAGTTGAGAAAAGTCAGGCTTGCTTCTAAGATCCACGTGTGTCTGAAAAGGTTCCAATATGAGAATTGCCTGAGCAGTATCAAAAAAAAAAATCAGACAGCAAGACCTTCTTTACTGGAAGATAAAAATCTACTTAGGATGCCATTTATATGTGAAAAGCTTGCTTACCTTGAATTATTTATCACATTTTTTTATTTCTTTTATTAAAACAATTTAAAAAAACACACTTTTAAAAAAAAATAGACCAGGGAGAAGAAAACAAAGGCCTGAGTGAAGAAGTAAGAATTTCTGATGATTTTAGTGGTCAACTAGGTTTGTAATGAATATCCACTGTGTTGGATATTCACATCCCAAGTTGTTTAAGGACTTATAAACATAAGCAAATGTTTGAACCTGACTCAGTTGCTGATTGGTGCAATTGATTCAGCAAGAACAAGTACACAACCAGCTGTCCCATTCCAAAAAATGATCTCCAGCTATAGCAAAAACATTAAAATATTAAAACAGAAGATCACCAATGCATAATAAACACGATTCCCAGGAAAAAGTAGAATTGAAAGAGTAACTGAAAGGTACAACAGAATACTTGAACTTGTTTCATTAGTGGTTTCTTGGAGCACCTTCCAACCACATTTTGAGATTGCTAGACACATCCATCCAGTTCCCGGTTCCTATATCTGGCAACCAACCGTGCAAAAGATCTCAATCTTCCCCAGGATTCAGGTTGTTTGTTGGCTTTCAGCCACCCAATTGTCATATCTGGATTTTAATAGAGAGCTGTCCATTTTATTTTTAAACACAAAAATGTAGTTTTGAAGCTATAGGGGCCTCTTCTTTGCCTTAGTTTCCAGAATGCAAATAAAAGCAGATATTGCACAGCCATCAAAACTCACCCCATTTTTGGTTTGTATAAAAACTCACATGGGTAGGATTAGTATTATGCAGCCATAGCCACAATCTTAACTTTTTATATACCCCATGTACACCCTTGACTCTGTGCTACATACATTCTGGTACTTTTAACAAAATCTGGGGATAAACATCAGGGTTTACCTATAAGATCGTCCGGACTAGCCTGATAATCCAAGCAAATGTGAAGCATGTCAGATTAAGAAACATTAATCTATAGCATATTGCTAGAGGTTTTTTCTTTCCTGGTGCAAGATCAAAATAACTGAAACCTTCATACACATTTTTGTTTTGAATAGTTGAAATTTTTTAATGAAGTAGCTCAGTAGTTATGTAAAAATGGGCAATTGTGTTCTAAAAAATACATTGCTTTTTGTGTAGCCATGTGCCTTTATCTCTTTCTAGTCTCTTGCCAAACTAATACAGTACTAACGTGTCACAACATAGAATGTGAACCTTCCCCAAATCCAAACTACCCTGTTACAGTACAGGAGAGAAAAAAGCAACTTGATACTGCTAGAAAATTACCAACAGCACATCACAGAAATACTTTAAGAAGTTCCATCACATGTAGGTTGGATTCTTTGCCTACTGTTATTTTTTTCTATTTTTTTTTCATACCTGCATGAAAGAGAAGCCTAAATTGTAGCATCTGAATGAAAAGCAGAAGGTTGGTCAGAATTACCACAAAAATCTGATTGGTGCAGTGCAGAAGGCAGTTTGTAATTTGGTTCTTAACCATTATTGCCTAGAGACAGGACAAACAGATCTATAAAAGCTCAGTAAACATGTCATTGAAGTAGGTGAAGTGTGAGCCATGCCAACAGAGCAGCCAATTTGGACTTTGGCAACAAAGTCCAAAATTTGGACTTTGACAACAAACAAATGAAGCCATCCTTTCTCACACTCAAGAGGCGCTCATTGTGCCTCCACATTCCCTGGAAATCATTGGCCATTGGGTAATACTGTATAAAAGTTAAGAAGTAGGACTTGGACTGGGAAACTTCATTCAGTTTCAAGTTCTCCATCAATCATGAAGTTCACTGAATGATTCTGGGCCACAACTTTCAGGCTTGCAAGATGGTGGGGCAGGATGATCAATTTACATTACTATACACTGTCCTGAATGTTTTTCAACCTTAACAATTTTAAAATGTCTCAACTTGCTGGGGAATTCTGACAGTAGAAGCTCCAGTATCTTTAAGTTGTTAAGGTTGAAAAAAAAAACTGGCCATTTCTTACTTCCCAAAGAAATATGAGATTATAATGTATTAAGTAAAATTGACATTTAAAGTTTTGAAATGACGCCATTTATCCAGGCAGTCCAAGAAACCATGGATCCTTTCAGCAATCTCAATTATTTCATGGACCTAGGCCTATTCAGGATCTTTGGGGGTGGGGGTGGAGAGAAAAGACTTATTAATAACAGGTTCACAACTTTAGGTTAAAATCCAATGTACATTTACTTATTTGTGATTAATCAGACATAAAATTAAACTGTCAGTACTTCAAATACTCAACAGATGGGATTTCCTTTTGCATAACAATGAAGGTTCTTCCACTTCCTGGTTTAAGATTGTTTCCTAAGGTTAGTATTCAGTCCAGCAATAAACTTAAAATCTGAACTTCCCATTACCAAGACTACATCCAAAATCAGATGGACCACATCAGCTTGAGAATTCAAGAGGTGGAGCAGGCCAAAGATGGTCTCCTGGAGCTCTATTAATCCTTGTTACGTTGAAATAACACGGATTTATTTTAAGATATTAAGGGGGGAGGAAGGAACTTAAGCCACAATGATAGATAGCAGCCTTGAAATGCTTCTCTTTGGATGAAATTCTTCTCAGAGTATCCAAGAAGCCTTACCTGTCAGAGACTGTAGACTGAACAAGAGGAAACATCGAACTCTAAGCCCTGGGTTCAAGATTTATTTCAGGATGGAAAATGGGTTTATATTGTTCGTTTGGAAAACTCGTTTTTCAACACACACCACACTTTTGAAAACCCTTTTCATAAGGCACAGTAGATAATAAATTATAGGGGAAAAAATTGTCCACATTTCTGGTAAGATTCTAAAAAAAAAAAAAAACCTTATCCAAAATCTAGAAAAATGTAGGCAGCCTGCAGTATATTGGTATTTGCAGTACTCCAAAAATGCTGTATTTGTTTGTACCAAAACAAAATATTTATTGCAAGTTACAAAGCAATCTTTAGTGGGATTACACAAAATTAATCACTATTCACTTACAGGAATGCATCTATTCTCTTTTCTATTCCCACATTTTAGCAGCAAATAGGAAAGTTCCCATTTCTAAAACCATCTATCCATATTTTACCTGTTTTCATAACTCAGTCATAAAAGCAGAAAGGGAAATCTATTTTTTTTAAAAAAAATGAAAACTATTTTACATTAATATTCATTAATATTCTATTGAGAGACTGTAAAACAGCTGATGTGCATTCTAGATTATGCATTCTTGGGATTAAAAATGAGTTCTTCAAAACTTTTTATTTTTCTCTGGAAGAACTTTTTTTTTTTTTTTTTTNNNTTTTTTTTTTTTTTTTTTAAGCATTGGAGCAACTCTGATCCAAACCAAGACCAGGAAGTAGGGACAGGAGAGAGGAGTCAATAATTTTCTTTTATCTACCACTCACCTCCTCTTTTTTTAAAAAATGTCCTGGGCTACAGACAGCTATTGCCTTTAGTTTTGAACAATGTCTGTAATCTCCAAAGAGCATTCTAAATTCTGAGTGTGCCAAAGGTTAGTATTTTCCTCTGCAATATGTCGGTTGCCCATTAAAAAAAAAACACTGATCAATTGATGTGAAACAGGACAGGAAACTTGGTGGGTCCAGAGAACTGCTCTTTAGCCACACTTGGTCACACTGTTAGGTATCCATGCTGTCTTTCACTTATCTAAAGATGATCACACATCTATTTTTTTCTTCTACTGCATGTATGTGAATGGATGGAAAGATGATACCATGAAGCAGTCTGCTCAATCTGTGCCCTTCAGATTACGTTAGGCTATGACTCAGAGCCTTCCCAGCCACTGTGGATACTGATGTTTATAGTCCAAGACAGCTGGCAGGTAAAAGGTTGAACATGCTATTGCATAGCACAGGTGGAAGAGAAAAGATTCAAAGTCTAAGTGATATGAGCAGTCAAGAACCACCTGAAATGAATTCTTTGCCCTGCTTTTTTTTTTCTAATTTACACATTTGTACATGCAATTACTATATGCCCTTATTTCTGTTAAAAGTTAGAATTCATGACTTTACAATAAGAGGCACATCCTAACCACCTGTTTTTTTTAAACCTCAAGATCTTTAATCAATTTCTTAGGCAACTACTCATGTGTTTATTTATTTAGAAAATGTATATTGCCACCTACTCGCACATGGTGAGTCAAGGCAACTTAAAGGAAGCTTAAAAACACTTCTCCCAAAGTTGAGCTAAAATGGATTCCTAGACAGCAGAAATTTTCAGCACCTCGCCCATCTGGGAAAACTGGGAAGTTTTCAACTTGGCATCTTACACAAGACTTGAAACAAATTTGGTAGCCCTCTACAGGCCTCTCATGTCAGTTTTATTTATCGGATTTCCCAGATGGTAACTATGGACTCCAGTGAGGCCAATTCAGGATACAATGGTGTTGCGGAAGTACCAACATCAATATTTCATCTATCAGGAGGAAATCAAAGCTTTTGTATCTTCAATTATCTACAATTCCTCTGATACCAATGCAAGTACACTTAGTGGAAAGAAACCAGCAATCCTACAGGTAGGTTAGTTATGTGAATTTGCTGCAGCATAATCACAAAGATACTCAGGGATTAAAAATTATTTGATTTGTCAATTACCTCCACTTCATCAGATGCATACAATATTCATTTGATATAGGCCGCTGATTGCAATGCTGCAATTTAGGCAACATGATTAATCAAAATATGGTTTGTTAAACAGCTCTTAACATGGCTTATTAAACAAGTCCCAATGGCCAAATTCATACAAAACTCTGAAACCAAATGTCTGGTCATGTATCTTACGAAGTCTAAAATAAACAAAACTACATTGCAACAGAAGAAAATCTGTACAGTGGTAAAAGAAATATGGAAGATAACAGATGACAAATTGCTAACCTGATATTCATAAAACAGTTCAGGGTGATGCAGAAATTCTTGCTGGAGTGCAGTCACATGATCTAGCATCTATAATCCTGGTTTAGTTTTGGTTATCTGTCAGGCATCTGATATGAGGTAGCCATCATATTACTTTTGTATGATACAGGTGATGCAAAATAAATTACTGGTGGTTTGTAGAAGGGAGAGAAGTCAGTGATCCATTTGATCAGTGCTAAGCTATGGTTAGCACCAGCTAATGATCCTTTAGTGTGGTGTTGTTTTTTTTAAGACAAAAATCTGTTCCAACATGTTTTATTCCTGGTATTTAAAAAATCTGCTTTTAAAAATTAGAATTCCCATTCAGATGTCATAGTGAAATGTAGTTAGTTTATAAACAAAAGTTAATAATTGGGTTATTTTATCCTAGCACATGAATGTATCTATCTATATAAAAAAGAGAGCCATGTGGAAAAAGAATACTTGAAATCAAGGCTCATCCAGGAATGATAAAGAATTATTTCTTAAGTTCAAACATAGGTTGATCATACTATAAATGCAAAAAATCAAAAGCAAGGGAGAAAAATTAGACAAAAAAAACCAAGCTACTAAAGTAGCCCAATTATAGTTTAAATTAATCTCTGTATTGCATTACTTAATAAGAACAGGAATCCCCAAAACAGATGTGCAATTACATAATAAATCTACAACAGTTCAGATGCAGTTTAATCTATTGCAAGGAAAGGCTGTCTTGGTTTTGTTTTTCTTTGCATGGTCCTAAAGTCACCCAAGCCACCAAAATAAGTGGCATTTAGTTCAGTTTATTCAAATATGGAAGACCAAATAAAACTTGTACAAAAGCATGTCCTCCAAGTCGTTATGAGCACTGGTAAATCAGTGTTTGCCATCATTTATTGCTACATGAACATTGCCGGTAAAAGATTTGGCATCTTTGAAGGAAAGTTATTTCCCAACAACTACGCACATTTACTCAGAGTAAATTTCCTGACTTAAAAAAAAATAGACTTTCTGGACTTTTGAACAGATAAGTTTTTTTTTCATTCCAGTTTATCTTACATGAGCAAATATTGTTTCAATGACACAGCTTTGTGATACCTGACTCAGCAAAGAAGACTAAAAATTAGTAGAGATTATTTTATGGCAAAAAGTTTCCATGTGAATTTAAAAAAAGATTTCCTCAAATTAGAACCTTTCATGTTATAGATTACAACTGACCAATGGTAAGTCAGACTTGCCCTGATTTGCACCATATTTCTGCAGATATTGATACCTCTTTGAATGAACTGTCATATATCCTCTATAAATAGAAAAGAAGCCCATTGCTATTCAAATATGATTTCTTTTTTCCAAGCCAACAAGCATGCACATTTCATGGTGTAAAAGGGATCTGTCAGTCGGGATATACAAGGAAGATACAATTTTGCACAGCTACTCTATTTGTTATGACATCCCCACACTGTGCATGAAGTAGGCATATCGTTTTTAAGAAAAATATATCAGATTCACGTGCAGTTTCTGCTAATTTAGCTGCACCATGTACATTTCAGAAATGGGCTGAAGCCTACAAGACTAAAAATGCAGGCAGGGAAATTCTCTGTTTTGATCCAAATGTCCTAAGAGGCACAGTTTTAGACATCCACTTGGAAAACAATAATTTGACTAGGTGGTAGTTCTCACAGTCATTGTGCAGACTTCTTAGAAGAACCCTTCCTATACCTGTATACAGTGAATTCATGGTTCAACTTTCAGTTCCAAAGTGTAGGCCCAGCAGTCCTCAACAAAGAAACTACCACTAGTGGGAAAACCCTCAGTTTGGTCAACCTCAGCTTCTCAGCTCACGCTCTTCTCCATCTCCTTTGGAAAGAGATAATTTTAGCAGCATGTTTAGGGGTAGATCTTCACTGTGCACTCTGGAATAGAGAGAGATTCTCAGCCAAAGTCACCTCAAACCACCCTCAGTGATTAAACCACCATTTCCAAGGCCTTTGTAAAACCAAAAAAAAAAAAACCTCCACCCTATACAAAACAACAATATTTTTTCCACCAGGATTTGGAGAGGTTTTTCATCTTGTCTGGAGTCCTGCTTTTGGATTTCTTTGGCTGTTGCTGAGTATCCGAGTAGTGAATGCCAGCCACAATGGCTGCATCAAAGACTTCTTTGAGGTTTTTCTGAGTCAGAGCGGAGCACTCGATATAAGAGGCGGCTTTTATTTCCTCGGCACACAGCCTTGCGGCTTCCTCCGCCACAGGCTTCTCTTTGCATTTGTCAAGCTCAATGAGTACTTTGACGTCTTCTCGGAGGTCCGATTGGGTCCCGACAAGAATAATAGGGGCCTTGGGGCAGTGACACCGGATTTCAGGGACCCATTTCTCGGTCACATTCTGGAAAGATGAAGGGCTCACTACACTGAAGCACAGCAAAAAGATGTCTGTGTTGGTGTAGCACAGTGGGCGGAGCTTGTCAAATTCATCCTGTGTGAAAATAAAAGTAAGGTGAATAGTAACTTTAGAGTAAAAAAAGGGTCTTTCTATGCTCCCTAAAAGCAATGTGCAGGATACAAAGTGGGGGTTTTCCTTACTGATATATAGCAAAATCATTCTTATCAGCTACTAAATGAGCATAAAACATGTTCTATAAAAATAACCATAATTGTTTTGCAAGGGAGAGCCATTCCCATCCACTGTACCAAGGTGGCATGTAGCAAGTTGTCTGAATGTTAGCTCAGGGAGAAGGAAAGAGGACATGGAAGGCAAAAGTCCCTGAACAGAGAAAACTAACAACTGTAGAGGAAATTATGCTTTTTGCTACTTTATGCACATGCAAAAAGGGTGTGTGTGTATCAGTCAGGGTTTGACACACACATAAAGTTTTTATTAATGTCTTGTTATCCATGATCATGAGGTGAGAATGGAATTCCCCTCCAAGACCGCAAGGGTAACCTCTATACAACATGGATTGAATACCTATATGAATTAGAGAAAATGGAAGAACTAGAGACCTTCATGAACTGAAGAATCATAAAGTATTAAAAGTATTAAAAATATTTGAATTGAAAAGAAACACTGCCATATATAATCTTATTCAATTGAAGAAGACTTGCCTAATGTATCTCAGGGATCAAAATCATAAAATAGCCATAAACTGCCAATGCAAAAGATATTTAATGCTGTGGCACAAAATTTGTGAATGGATCATATCTATGCTACTGTTTGTTGTCTTTTTAATAGTTGCTTTGGTGAAGTTAATTATTAATGGACTATTTTAGCTTTTTACACCACTCCAGAACCACTTTGATAAGGGATGGTGGGGACAGAGAATGAATAAATACACAGACACCAGACAAATTTTGTTTCAGCTTAAATCTGTTACCTTAAACTATATCATAACATTTATAAATTAATTAATTAATACTTATTAATTAATAATTATGAATTAATTGTTTTAATTTATTATTTAATTTAGATAAGAATATATGAGAATAGCATGCTATTATGATCCATGGGCATGAGATTTATCAGTAGTATTCTTTCCACTCTCCTTCCTTTAATGCTTTGGAGATAGCGAACTGAATGTCTGCATAACCAATGCCTGCACATTTTGATCAAATAAATTGAATAAATCAGAATTCTGGAATTTAAGTTGACTCAAAACATATTCCTTGAAATACAACTGCTAGGATTGCATTTCACATTGAGCCATTTTTTTTGGGGGGGGGGGGNAGGATTGCATTTCACATTGAGCCATTTTTTTTTGGGGGGGGGGGACGACAAACCACAAGGGACTGCTTCTTTCATACAATAAATGCTAAAATAAGCTCTGGTTTAAAACCATGGGATTTACCCACACTCTGATAAAATTATAGTTTAACATAAAATTTGAAACCAGCCAAAATAAATTTTGTATCTGGTGAAGTATTGGCTCAAAATTAGTGCTCAAATCTTGGATGACTTTAATTGTTACTATTACAGGGTGCACTTATTGCCACTGTAACTGGGTCTGTCCCTCTTGCTGCTGATCATCAACTTGTCCTTAGAGCCAGCTGACTGAGGAATTCTGGGAATTGAAGTCCTTAAGTCTTAAAAGTTGCCAGGGTTGGAGACCCCGGCCTTAGACCAAATGTTTCTCTACCCCCACCCCAGATCATGTGGCTCCTTAAAGAGACAGCCACAGACAAACCATGCATGCCCAAACTTAATCTGAAGCATCTTTTGCATCCCAAGAACAACACTCTTCTACTAGTCCATATTTACTTATTTTTCACTTCTCTGCACAGGGGAAATTTGTTTGTTTGTTTGTTCATCTGTCCATCCATCCTTCCATCCATTTTTATTGAATAACAAAGAATTTTGCGACTGAAGACAAAGTTGCTGGAAATTTGAAACTAATTTCTGGCAAATTGGACACACCAAGGGAAGAATGCAGCATCCAAAAATCATGTTGATAATACAATCACCTGCTTTAGATTCATATTTACTATTGCCTTGTATTGCAATAATCTGCACTAAAAATAATCCCTTATACTTTCCTTCCCCGACTTCCTGGTTCAATACAATGAACGTTGTCTTATGCTCCATTTTGGAACTCTTTACACAATACGCTTTTGAAAAAGCTTGGCTTTTCTTGTTAGATCTGAAGTCAACTTTCTTCTTGGAAAAAGAGAGATCTCAAAGTAAAAAGGGAAGAGACTGATAGTTCCAAGAGATTAAAGTTGAGGAAAGTAAACAGAGGAAAATATTAACATGGCAACAATGGCCTCCTGAAGAGGTAGGATTTGTCTCTTGTGCTGGTATTTTAATTAAAACCCAGCAATGTTTGTCAGAGGGCCTTAAATTAACATGCACAAAGAGCAAACAAACACGCTCTGAAATATCCCTCCTGTGCCAACATTTTGCTGCCAAGGTGGAACTTTGTTTATCAATTTACAAAGGGTTTTTTTTGGTGGTTTGAGGTTCATATTTGAAAAAAAATACAGATGTGCAGCCCCCTTTTCACTTGAGTTAATCTGCAGGAAAATTGAGATCTAGGAGACAAGGTTTCATTAGCTCACTTATTTGACAGATGTAACTCCAAGAAAACAGAATAAAACAAAGCACTCATCTCTTGGCTAAGGAATCACGCATGTGGGGTGCCATATGGCAGCCATGTGTACCTTACAAGGTTTGCCGTTTTAAATAATTGCACAATTAGAAATCATGTTATGCGTTTTGCAGCTCAGGGGAACAATTGTAAATTTACACAACCGAGGAATAAATGGAGAGGTCAGAGCAAGGTAGAAATGTGAAAGCCTCTAGATAATCAAAGGCTCTTGTCTCATCCCTTATCATCACCAAACACACTCCAGAAACAGTCTTGCCTGACAAAAAAATGGCATTAACATCCATAGTTCCAGGAGGCTTTCTAAAATCCAGGGGGAAAAGGTTACCAGGGCCTACAGCTGATGCTTCCTCTGACTTGATTATCTAATGTCAATCAGAAATAGTAAAATAAGTGTTATTTCTTACAATGCATGTCCCACCATGCTCATCATAAAATTCCAGGTGATTTTTAGTCATTAAAAGGCAGCGAAACCTACCATCTGAATCACCCCTGAAAATTTCATAAAAACCATACGAAAAAAATCCAGTCTCCACTACTTAAAAAATCAAGACAACAACTAGCACTAGACTCCAAACCTTACTGAATAACAGCATTGTAACTACCTTTCTTTATAACTAGGGGTAGGGGGGTAGTCTCAAGGGAAGGTGCTCCCCCAGGCAGGGACAGTAACTGAAAAAACCTGTTAAATTGGAAATGAATGCAGTGCCTGCAAGGATCTTATTATTGTGCTCAAGTGGTTCTTATGTGTCACCAGATGTGCAGCAACAGTTTCCAAGTAATCCTGAAAGGAAGTTCTGGGTAAAGCACTTTGCATTAATCCAGAGGTCTCCAAGCTTGGCAACTTTGAAGTTGTAGACTTCAACACCCAAAATCCTCCCTGGGAGATGAAGTCCACAAGTCTTAAAAGTTGCCAAGTTTGGGGACCCCTGCACTCATCTGATCTTGGAATAAGGGTATTGAGCCCCTGATCCTGCAAACTTCTTCCATAAAAAGCACCGGAGTATTTTGATAAGAAAATAGGAAGCACAGACAGCAGGCAAGGTTTAAGGACAAAACCCAAGGTTATACTCTTTGAAGGACTTGAAGTCATATATGAGAGTCAGTTTGATGTAGTGGTTAGGGCACTAGGCTAGATATTGGGAGAGTGCTTTTTGGCCCTCTAGCAGGGTAACTCTGGGTCAGTCACTCTCTTTCAGCTCAAGAAAGAAAACAGTGACAACCCAATTCTGAAAACATTGCCAAGAAAACTGCAGGAACTTGTTGAGGCAGTTGCTAGGAATTAAACCTTCCTCTAAGAATGGATAGAGAAAGACGGAGAGACAGAGAGATCTCCATTACTGTTGATGGACATAAGTTTCTAAGACAGAGGAGCACAATGTAACCCTCAAGGCTTGACTGGACTGAAGAGACCTCCAAAGTTTGTTACTGAACTCTAATATGTCATGTACTGGAAGAGGAAAATGTTTTAATGCATGACCAGAGGGATATCACAATCACTTTTAATTCTAACTGGATATAATTGAAATGACCCCAACTTGAGGTTTCTGTCCTGTTCCTATCCACTTTTTGGGTTTGAAAGCTAATGTAGCCTTCAGCCTAGAAAATGTTATGCAATCCTGCTATAACTCCAGCACACCAATGGCCAGCAAGGAACAGAAAAGCTTTTTCTCTGGATTCTGAATGGTAAATAGTGTCAGCCCCGGATCCATCAGACAAACAGGCTGCCAGATACAAATATGTACATGTGCCCACAGGTACAAGTTTATTCTCTGCGCTCTTTCTCTACCACACTTATACATCTCCACATACCGCATGCTTTCTTTCACACATGACACTCTTGCAAACCAATGAAGCAACTCTTTTCCTCTTCCCAAGGATATGTTGCCACCATATCCCGTTTAGGGAATGTCACTGTCTGGTGACAAAGAAGCCGTTATTATTTTGGGCCCCCAGGGCAACAAAAGAGCCACTTCCCAGCCATGGCTCAAGGAGGGAATGTGGGCTCCTGGGCTCCTCATGTCACCCTGGGCAACTGTCTGGGACACAGCGGCACTGCTCCCAGGCTATCACCACGGCAACCCAAGTGCCCAGCCAAAGGCTGCAGGTGAAGGTTCAGAAAAGCAGGCCAGGAGGTGGGCAAAAGCAAGACAGTTCCTTAATGGCAGCTGCAAGAAGGTGGCGAAGGGTCTTAGGGCAAGTCTGACCTGGAAAACCAATGTGCCCCAGGGAAGCCCCTTCCCCCAAGGTTTAGGACTTCTGAGAATCTAGGAAGGTGGGATCTTTTAAAAGGAATCCAAGGTTGATTTTTTTCCATCACAGATTTGCAGATGTGTGGTGATATGTGTGTGTGTGTGTGCGCGCGTGTGTGTGACATATATACTCACATACACACACAGCAGGAAAACCGCTGTATCAATTACGTAAGCAGCTTTACTGACCTGCCCGGCTGTGTCACAGAGTTGGAGTCTCACTGGTCGGCCATCTACAGACACTACAGCTGAAATGGAAGGAAGTGGAGAGTCAGGAAAACTTTTACTCATGAAGGAAGAATTACACATGTCCTCACTTCAATCATTTACCTTTGGACCAGTTTGAGTCCACTTTAACAGCTTGCAGAGCCCCAAGTCAGCTTCTTCTCCCCAGCCTCCCCCACTATTCCCAACAATTCCTGGGTTTACACAAGCCCTTCAGGGCTTCCGGTTTTGGTTACACAGCAGAAAATTGTGACTGAAAGACATTTGCCCCATACAAAAAGAAAGTTATCCGAAACACAAAGGAGGATTTTGCTCTGCAAACACTCTCCAAACATGCTTGAAGATTGATTTTTTTGGGGGGGGGTGGTGTCAGGTTCTGTTATAAAAGCTTACAGACTGGGGAACTCCTTCCCCAATGCTTTAAATCACAAAGGAGACAATACAAATATTTACATATTTCCCCTGTGGAGAAATCTTCTCTTCTTATTCTGCTGTTGTTCTTTGTGGGTTAGGTTGAAGTCTGCCCCTCTCTCCCCACCCACCTCTTATTCAAGGCTAAAGCTCCTCTCTGGGGGAGATGGGCACTTCAGAAATATGATTGATAATAAATAAAGAGATCAATCTGCAACACTGATAGCAAAATGGTGCCCTTCAGGTATTTAGAACAGCAGTATACCATACTATAAAAATTAGGCAATAAATGTAAACTCTCAAAAAGAAGTGTACAAAATTGTAAAAGTTAAATATTTCATTGGGAGTTTTTAACTGGTGAATTGTAACAAACCACAATAGAAAAATATATACACTGGTGATTATACAATGTTTTTTAAAAAACCAAATACGGTGATTAAAATAAACACAAAAAACAATGAATACAAAAGGTAAATCTTCCATTGTACAACCACAAGTTTACAAAGCTTATTATCTGGGAGTAAATTTCGCTAAATTCAAAGGAATGTATTGTCCAGTAAACTTAAAAGAGGCTTACAGGAAACAGGGCAATTTAGAGCACAGATAACAGTACTCCTATTTTATACTACTGCAAAATTCCTTGTATTTTCACATCAGGTCAATATAAGAGTGCACGTCCTCCAATGCTGGCTGGAAAAACATGTTCCTGCACTGAAAGAAATACACACGAAACTCCCACAATTGGAGCCCTGTGTTTACTGTTCAGTGTTTGCTTTCAAGCACATAAAAGCTCTCCAAACCTTACAGAAAAGATTCAACTTAACACAGATACCGTCCCGGGGGAACCACCTTTTCAGAAGAAAAGTCAAGTAACAATGAATATCTTTTTCCAAAGACAAGCATGGTGAGCCGGTGTTTTCAGAGCACCACCTTTTTTTTTAAAATTAAATAATTAGGGAAGTTGTCAGGGGCAATGTCATTACACACATTCACAAAGCGGGCAGCAGAAAGCTTCCTCCAGAATGGTTTTCAAGAAAAAACAAAAGGAAGTCTAAAGTAACCTAAAGGGAAAAAGGGCAAGTCGGGAGTTACCCTGTGTCTTAAAGGATAAGGGGTTATTATGAGTTAGCCCAAAGGATTTTCAAAGCAAGAAAGAAGTGCAATATTGTTTCTGGAAAATAAAGGAATATTTATTCCTTCAATATTCTTGGAAATAAAGGAATAAGAAACCCAAGGCTAGACAACAGAGCATAACTTTCCTGACCCTGAGATAACAGAGTAACACAGTTGAAAGGTCTAATCCAACTCCCTGCGATAGAAATAGATAAATCTGAACTATGCCAACACCCCAAAATTATTCAGTTTTATATGTTGCATCACACTTGCACTCCCTCTTGCAAGGATTAACAACATTCCTAAAGGTTCTGATTTTAATGCAGTTAACAAGTTACTAGTCCTCATCACCGGGGACTAGTGGAAAAATACAGATTTAGGAGCGCATGTTCCAAAATGAACTACACAAAAAGAACACTATTTTTTTTTTCATGTCGGGGTGGGGGGGAAATAATTTCCCCTAAATGGACTGAAACTTCCCAATAAATGAGGGGAAGCATCACGCTACCCTCATAGTTTTAACCATACATGTCTGCCCATTTCTGACCTTTCCTCTGGCCGATGCGGGAGTTGAGAGGCGAAGAGAGGCGGCTGCTTTTTGCACCCGCGACTGTGTGGCGAATTTCACACCGGGAAACAAGAAGCGTGCAAAATAAAAAAAAGAAAAAAGAAAAAGCAGCCGCGTCTCTTCGCCTCTGAACTCCCGGATCAGCGAGCCGAGAGGAAAGGTCAGAAACGGGCTCGGCCGTCTGAAGGGGAGAGAAGGCAGGCATCGCCCGCCCTTCCAACAAGGACGGGCAAACGACTCCTCGCAGCTGCTTTGCACGCAGGCACAGAAACGGGGGTTGTGTTTTGGTTTTTTTCCCCTTCCTTCCTTCCTTCCTTCCTTCCTTCCTTCCTTCCTTCCTTCCTTCCTTTCTCCCCCCCGCCCCACCACCACCCCGGGCAGGGATTTATGAATGAACCCCGCCCCAGTCGCAATTCCGGACGGCTCCCTTTCGTCGGCCTGTGCGAGCTTTTCTTCCCAGCACTTTTCCCTCCCTTAGCCCCGACGGGGCAAGAGCGATCAGGCCAGGCCAACCTCCGCTTCCACGCGTACTTTTTCCCCTTCCAGGCCGCGGGCAGCGCCGCTCCTCTGCCCCGAGCCGGAAGATTCAAAATCAAACCGTCGCCGAGCAAAAAGGCGGTCGAGGGACAGCCGGGCCGTCGGCTCGATCCCAGGGCAGCGAGCGGAGGATGCGGGCTGGGCTCTCCCAGAAGACGCATGAAATGCTTCCCCCGCCGGGAACCGCCCCGTCCCAACCGACCGATTTACCTGAGAAATTGTCGAAGGCGGTCGGGATGTATTCCGTCGGGTAGCCGTTGGTGGTGTAACTCACCACCAGGCTGGTTTTCCCCACCGCGCCGTCTCCCACCAGCACGCACTTGATGCTCCGCCGGGGCTCCGCTCCGATGGCTCCGGCCCCGCCGCTCGCTCCAGCCCGGCATCGGCTCCCCAAGGCAGCCCCCAGCGCCGCCGCTCGGCTGCTGCGGACCCGACGCGGAGGCACCGGAGGGGCTTCGCAGCCGCCCGGCAGAGGCTTGCTGATGTAGCCGCTTTCGCCTTCTTGCTGAGGCGGCATCCGCCCGGCTCCGGGGCGGGTGAGCCCCAAAGATAAGGAGATCCGCCGAGCCACAGCCGCGGAAGGCAGTGGCGAGAAGCGCCGGGAGAAGCGATCGGGTCGACGGCCGACGGGGCGAGGGGGAGACGCGCCTGCTCGGAGAAGGGAGCTTTCCCACACTCCCAGCCGCCGAGACCGCCTTCTTCCCGATCTCCGCAGCTCCGGCACCTCGGACGGGCGACCTCGCTCGCGGGAAGACGACGCGAGCCGCCCAGGGCTCGATCGGCCGCCAGATGACATAATCCCGAGGAAAACCAGCCAAAGAGGGCGGGGCAGGCCGGGGGCGGGCGGGGCTTGTCATGAAGGGAGGACTTGGCCGGCAGGTGGCGCTCCAAGCCACCGCGGGGCGGGCGGGTGAAGCGAAAGCGCGGGGACGATGCGAGGGGGCGGCGTGGTGGAGGCCCTCAACGCGGCCTGCGGATCTGGGCTCTTCCCGTTGGCCTCTTTTCCCGCGCTGACGACAACGGGCTCATCTCTTTTGGCCGAGGCCACGGGAGCCACGCCGGCTGCGCTGCCGGCCTTGGCGCCATCTCTCCGTTCCGGGCTTGAGACACGAGCGGAACAAACCCAACTGCCCTTTCCGACGTTTCTTAAAACTCCGCTTGTTCTTTCCGCGGTCGTTTCTTCGATCTCGGTTCCTTGGCTGGTTTTTTGGTTTGGTTTGCTTTCTTTTCCATTTTGCCCGTAGGTCCTTGTTTTTTTTCCCTTGTTTTTTTTTTCTTTGCACGTGGCTTCTCTTTTTTTTTTTTCTTTAATATGCTCTTCTTTAATATTGGGATATTTCCAGAATAATTATTGCATCTTTCGAAGAGGTAATCGATTAGACCGCTGCTACGGTAGGAAGTTAGCACTACCCCTCTCTAGAAAATCGAAATAGCCTAGGAAATATCAGAAAGGCAGAATATTTCCTCTAAAAGAGTAGAAACTCGGAAGCAGAAACTCACCTCGGAAGCAGAAGCTCACCCCCCCCACACACACTTTTTGTTAATCTCACCCCTACCTTTGTTAATGGCTGGCCATTAAGACCTGGGCCAGAATACTTTACATAACAAGTATTATCCAGGGAAAGCTATAGCAATTGCTCAAAAGCCCTTTCAGCACATCATGCAGCAAAGCTCAACCAAGCCTGGAACTCAGGACAGCCTAGAGAGTTGCCCCTGGGAGTCTGACAGCCAATCGAGATACAAGCTCAACAGAGGGTATAACACTCAGCCCTTTTTTTATCGCTTCCTTCGACTTGAAGCATGTGATATCATCCTTCTTTTCACTCTGGACTCAGCCAGGTAGTCCTGATATTAAACCTTCCAAACAGCCTCCACGTTTCCAGTGTCTTTTTCCCACTTGGAACTGAACAGAAGGATATTTCTTCCAAACTACAATATAATATTATATATATATTACGCAAAAACAACTACAGCCCATGCTGAAACCAGCTTCTACTGTACAAAACTCATACACTCCCAGAAATGATCAAAGATACAACGTAAGAACAGAAGATTGCTTGTAAGTTTCGACGTGGTGTCACCATTTCACTCAAGATCCCAATAAAAGAACTCTTGAAATCATTCAAAAATAATACCACCAGCTAAAGACCTCATGGAACGAACAGAACACTGCCTAACCAACACATATTTATATAAAAGGACAAAGATACAAGCAAAATTGAAGGAGCCCTATGGATCACCACTGTCACCCGTCATTGCAAAACCTGTTCATGGAAGAATTCGAATCCGGAGCCCTGCTAATGCCACCACAAACCCAAACTAATGGCTAAGATACATCGATGACACATTTGTGATTTGGCCCATGGAAAAGAAAACCTAAACAATTCTAACACACCTATAAACAACACACACCCAAAATCAAATTCACCATGGAAATGAAATAAACAACAACTACCATTCTAGATGTACTAATCTACAAAGAACAGATGGAACACTGGGACACACCATATTACCAAAAGAAAACACACACAACCGCTACCTCAACGCCCAATCCCACCACCACCCAGCACAGATAAATTCGTGCGCGAACACTATACCAGAACCAAACGCCTGGCAGATAAGACACATATAAGACTGAACTATGCAACCTGACTGAAGTATTGACAGCCAACGGCTTCCACAAAAACAAAATACCAGCTTGATCCACCAAAAAACACACCAAGAATAACAGAGACCTAGAGACAACAGACCTATGGAACAGCTGTCTTGCCCTACATAAGAGGTACTACAGATAAATCAGTTAGATACTTACTACAGGCATCACATCAAGACTGCCTTCAAAACAGACAAAAAAAGTAGCAGCCATCTGAGGAACCCAAAGACAAAATTGACTGGAAAACCAAGGCATATACGAATTCCCTGTACATCATGCCCGGCCACATACATGGACGACCAAATAGAAGAATAAGTACCCGCCTAGATGAACACAAAAATGCAGTAAAAAAGCTGGAAACACACTCACTTAAGTTCCACAGCCGTGAAAACCACAGGTCACAACATCATTCAATGGCACCAAACCCTAGCCACTATCGAAAACCCCAGCCACAGAATCATCAGAGAAGCCATAGAGATTGAAAAAAGACCTGACAGCATGAATAGAAGAGATGATTCCAGCAGACTGTCAATCATTTGGAAGCCTGCACTCTCAAATAGAGAAGATCTCACACCACAAAACAGACAAACACTGAGCACAGACAGACTCCTCTCGATGCCTCAACTCAAAACCCCCACACTGAACACAGACAGACTTCCTCTGATGCTCCAACTCAAACACCCCCACCAGGCACCAGGTGAAACCCAGCTATGCTGATGAGAGCACGCGTCCTTCATGAGAGCAACCGTCTAACAGCACAAATGTAATACCCGCGAGAGCTTAAAAAAACAAATATCGACCTCTACGGGAGGAAATAACAGCAGATAGAGCTATGAGAAGCTGGAGTTAAGAGCAGGAATACTATGTGACCTAAAATTCCTATGCATCTGCAGAGACAACAGTGTACACCAACCTGCTTCAAATTAACATTTCATAAGCACACGACGCAGCTACAAACGTATCCTGAAAAGACAGAATTGGCTCTACTCAGAATGAATTTCACAGTAAAAAATTCCAATTAGATCAGTTAAACAAAGATTTGCTAGCACTACACTGGAAATTGAGCAGCAAAATCACCCTCTACTTTGGGATAGGATTAAACAACTTACAACATTGGAGAGCTGGAACTGAAAGCACTTACAAAAATGATAAACTCCAAAGAAACTAAAAAAATTAGAAATGACAGAAAAATTCCACATACCCACCACCACACCTGAAACAATTAGTATACAACGTTCCAACAGAGAACTCAACAAAACAGAAACAGATGTCCTATCAAAGGATTTAATTATGCCATAGCACCAAAAAAATCCCAACAGAATCCATCATATGTGCCAGTAGAATCCAGCCTAACCAAATTAAAATACTGATGAAGCTGACAGAATAAGACACCCAGGTTACTCACATCTTATGCACACGAACACCACCAAAATAAATTTGCAAAAGATGAATTCACAGCATTACAAACCCTGAAAAATGATAACAGCATAATAAATACCCAGCAGACAAGGAAATGCCACAGTAGTAATGGACAGAAAAGATATGAAACAAATTGACAGACTACTCCAAGACTCCACATACAAACCTTAAACACAGCCCAACCACATATCTGGAAAAATTAACCAGAAGAATATAAACCAGCCACATAAGCAAAGAAAATCAAAGACGATCATCCCAAGAGAAAAAAATCTTTCTAGATGCCCCAATTATACGAGCCTACCAAAATACACAAAGAAGGCATACCTCTCAGACCCATAGTCAGCTCATAGGAGCATCATTACAAAACCTAGCTAAATACTAGCAAAACAACTACAGCCCATGCTGAAACACGAGCTTCATATGTACAAAACTCATACCACTTCTTAGAAATATACAAAGATTACACGATAGAACAAGAAGATCTGCTTGTAAGTTTTGACGTGGTTTCACTAATTCCTCATAGTCCGATAAAAGAAACTCTTGAATCATCAAAATAAATACCAACCAGCTAAAGACCGTATGGAACTAACAGAACACTGCCCTAACAACAATATTTTCATATACAAAGGACAAAAGATACAAGCAAATTGAAGGAGCCCTATGGCATCACCACTGTCACCCGTCATTGCAAACCTGTTCATGGAAGAATATCGAATCCAGAGCCCTGGCTAATGCACCCACAAAACCCAACATAGCAATTAAGATACATCGATGACACATTTGTGATTTGGCCCATGGAAGAAAACTAAACAATTTTAACAAACCATAAACAACACACACCCCAAAATCAAGTTTCACATGGAAACAGAAATAAACCAACAACTACATTCTAGACTGTACTAATCTACAAAAGAGACAGATGGCACCTGGGACACACACATATACAAAGAAAACACACCACAACCGCTACTCTCACGCCCAATCCCCACCAACCCAGCACAGAATAAAATTCTGCTGCTAAGAACATAATTACCAGAAACCAAACGCCTGGCAGACACAAGACCATATAAAGACTGAAACTATGCACCCTGCATGAAGTACTTGACAGCCAATGGCTTCCACAAAAAACAAAATCACAGCTTGATCCACAAAAAACACAAAACATAACAGAGACCTAGAAGACCAACAGACCTATGGAACAGCTGTCTTGCCCTACATAAGAGGTACTAGACAGATAAAATCAGTAAGATACTACACAGGCATCACTCAAGACTGCCTTCTCAAACAGACAAAAAAATAGCAGCCATCCTGAGAGACCCCAAGACAAAAATGACTGGAAAACAAGGCATTATACGAAATTCCCTGTACATCAATAGCCGCCACATACATTGGACAGACCAATGAAGAAATAAGTACCGCCTAGATGAACACAAAAATGCAGTAAAAAGCTGAACAAACCTCCTCACATAGTCCAAACACGTGAAAACCACAGGTCACACATCAACTTCAATGGCACCAAAAACCCTAGCCCACTATAGAAGAACCCAGCCACAGAATCATCAGAGAAGCCATAGAGATTGAAAAAAGACTGACAGCATGAATAGAGAGATGATTCCATCAGACTGTCAATCATTTGGAAGCCTACCTCAAATAGAAAGATTCCACACCACAAACAGGACAACACCTGGAGCACAGACAGACTCCCTCTGATGCCTCCACTCAACCCAACCTGAACACAGACAGACTCCCTCTGATGCCTCCAACTCAAACACCCCCCACAGGCACCCAGGTAAACCCAGCTTGCTGATGAAGAGCAGCCGTCCTTTCACACACGAAGTCAGCAGTGAAAGTCGTCCTCGAATTGACAAGATACAGAGTGCTGAGCCAGTCTAATTCTATAGCCACTTAATACAGGAGATGATTGAAAACAGAGAACACTCATGGGTATTCACATAATTCTCTAAACTCTCAAGTTCCAATGAACACAGACCAGGTAAGCTCAGCATCAATGAGTAGCTCAATTGCATAGAGTGAACACACTAGCTAAGTGACGTGGATTCTGTGACTTAGCTGATCAATACCTCGAATGTACGAGTAACAGTACTCAATGAGCTCAAGTTTACAGAACTACAATGACGTGGCATTACTCAAGGAACGTAACGTATACATAATAATATATATATATATATATATATATATATATAAATTATATATATATATATTATATATATATATATATATAATATATATATATATTATATATATATATATATATATATTTGTTTTCTGAGGTTTCGGCGAGTATTTGTATGTGGATCTCTGGTTATTCGGGTTTTCTCCCGGTAGAATTGGAAGTATCAGGCAAGTTTCGATGAAGTCTCATTCATTCTTCAGGCTTGTTTCTTCAGCTCTGTGTTCTCAGAGTAATGTGAGCTTGCAGCTGCTGCTTCCTTTTAAACTGCTAGTGTGGGTTGACTTGATTGGTGGGGTTTGGCGTGTGTTGATTGGTGGGGTGTGTTTCTGTTAGGTGGGGGCCTGGCTGTGCTTCAGGTTAGTCTTAGTTGCTGGGGATTTGAGCTGGTGAGCTGTGATCTTTTGTTTGGCTTCGTGTTCGTGGTCGTGCCACAATCTTCATGGTGGGTGTCAGTTGCTTCTGCATGGGTCAGAGGGGTTTGAAGTGGTAGTGGTGCATGTACTGCAGCTGCACCACTACCCACTTCACACCTCTGACCATACAAGAAGCGAAACTGACACCCACCATGAATGTGGCACGACACACGAACACGAGCCAAAACAACAAGATCACAGCTCCAGCTCAAATCCCCAGCAATCTAAGACTAACCTAAGCACAGCCAGGCCCACCACCTAAGCAGAACACACCCCAGCAATCAGAACACAGCAAACCCACCAAATCAAGTCACACACCCACTAGCAGTTAAAAGAGAGAAGCAGCTGCAAGCTCACATTACTCTGAGAAGCACAGAGACTGAAGAAACAAGCCTGAATGATGAATGAGACTTTCATCGAACGTTGCCTAGATACTTCCAATTCGTAGCGGGGAGAAACACCGAATAACAGAGACTCATATATATATATATATATATAATATATATATATTAGATATAGATATAGCTATAGATGAATAGATATATATAGATATATAATAGATGTTTTTTTTAAGCTCTCGCGGGTACTTACATTTGTTGCTGTTTAACTGCACTTCGGGTATTATCCATGTCATTGTAGTTCTGTTAAGTTGTAGCAACGTTTCAGCAGAATTCATCTGCATCATCAGGCCTCTGTGTGGATGTGTGTCTCAGAGGACACTGTGAGACACACTTCATAAGAAGCCTGATGATGCAGATGAGATTCTGCTGAACGTTGCTACAACTTAACAGAACTACAATGAGCTACAACTTTAACAGGACTACATACGTGCGAGGATAATACCCGAAGGGAGCTAAACAGCCACATATATATAAGTATACTATATATGGTGATATCTGATGATGGCAGAATGAGATTCTGCTGAACATTTAAACTTTTACAACTTGTGAAGAGATTACAAATGACGTGGGATAATACCCGAAGGAAGCTGAACAGCACATATGTAAGTATCGCGAAAACGTAAAAAATATATATATATATATATATATATATATATATATATATATATATATATTAATATATATATATATATATATTTTTACGTTATATATATAATCATACTCTCATACAGAAGTCTGATGATGGCAGATTGAGATTCTGCCGAAACGTTTGCTACAACTTTAAAAGCACTACAATGACGTGGGATAATACCCGAAGGAAGCTAAACAGACATATATATAAAATGTATTGTTTGGAAATTTTTGGCCTGTGCTCGTAGCTCAAGCATATTTTCTAAAACTAATATAAATCTCATGAGTTACCCTTCCGGTACAAGATTCAGGAATACCTGCTATTCGTGGTTTGAGAACTCTGATATTCCAGGATAGACACACTAGTAGTATAAAAAAGTGTAATATGTGGTGGAGTCGCGGTGTGTCTTCCAACCTTGGCAACTTTAAGCCTGGTGGACTTCAACTCCCAGAATTCCCCAGCTGACCCTTGTCTTAGAGTAATAGGTAACCCTAACTATTCTAATGTATGTTAAATAATCCAGGAGCAAATGTGTCTGAATATCAGTGCAAATGTGTCTGAATATCTTTCTCACCTATCTCCAGTTCTTTTAAGACTTTGCATTTTTAAAATTAAAGATGCAAATGGATATTGATTGCAGGTCAACTTCTAGTATGCAGGTTTTTTGGCAATTATGCCAAATTCATTTGCCATTCCCTTCTTTCAGTATATTGTCCATGTTTTCAGTCTGGCCTAAATCTTTGCTGTTCTTTGCTTGTAAAAGTCTTCCATCAAAATGCTGATCTTACCATCCAAGTCCCATGCTAAGACAACCAATCCTGACTTATGTCTATTCCAAAAGTTAAGCAAAGCCAATCTTGGTTAATACTAGAAGGGAGACCATTTGGGAAATCTAGAGTGGTAGGCTAGACTGTAGAAAAGTTAGGGGGACATCTGAAAAGGCAATGGAAAACCACTTTGCTTGGAGTTTAATTTTCTGTTTAAAGAAAACTAAATGGTTGTGTACAGGTATTGACTAGAGTTTAAGTTCCCTCTCTCATCTGTCTGTGTACACACAAATGGGTGTGCAAGTATATATACTTTTTAATGAAAATGCCATAAAGACTTTCAAAAGGGCATGGATTAGTGAATTATATTAGAAATATTTATGAATAACATTTAAAGAATGTTTTCTGTTCTCTTGACATCATAGTCACAGAAAGTGCAGTAGAACAGAAGGAAAGAGTGAATTGCAGATGCAGAAGGAAATGAACTTTCAGAAGTTGAGAAATTTCCAAATAAGCATTTGATTAAACCAACATCAATTGATTAAACCAAACTCTCACCAATCATACTATAGTTTGGTGTGTGTTTTAATTAAGCCACTAAATTTAATGGATTTTCCACATAAAAGCCCTTCCAAATGTATGAGACTACAATTCCCATCATTTGTTGCCAATGTCCAAGTCTAGAATAAAGAATTAATGGAATAAGTGGGCATGATTATCTCCAGATTATCGCCAGGTAGACTATAGGAAATTGGCACAAAGGTTGCAATAGAATTATTTGCAAATGTTGGGCATTGGGGCTGCTGTAGTTTGCCCATTTTCTGATTCGCAGAGAAGTGTGTTTCGGATGAGGTTATCTCTACTCTGAGACTGACTGATGTTTACCATCTAAGAAAACAAACAAATAGTAGTCTATCTTGCTGCTATTGGTTGTCTTGGTGAGACTTTTGCTGACTGTTTCATCTACCATGAGCTCAGATGCCAGAAATTTTGGTGTTCATACTGGGAATTATGCAAATATCATGAACTACATAAAGCACATCACATATAGTGACAAAAGACATTTTATAACTCCCTCATTATTCCCATTACAACATATTTGTCAATGGGGAAAAATGCACCACCACAGAGAAAGTTCATTCATATAGAAAAGGTTAACTGATCTTTTGGTCAAATGAATGATTTTGAGAATCCCATTGTGTAGAAGCAAAAATAACTGTGGAGATAAAATTACTTAATGAAATGATTGCGGACGATAGGCAAAATGTTCTGTGTTCATTTTTAAACATGTAGTCCAAGTTCAGCTTAAGAAACATGAGCATTCAACTTGTTCTTAAATGTTCAAAGTTGCTTTATTCTTCTGTGGCCAGTATTGAACTGTAATGTGTCTTTCAGAGTACAGTACACTAGTCTTTTGTTTAACAGGATGATCAACTAGCTGTTGTGCAATACCCCCACCTTTTTCCCCAGTACAGTATCAAGTTAAATCATTTTCTTGCGATGGTGAAATTAAAGAGACTTTGTTGGTGACATGACATTTCTATACTGTACAACGAAAGGCCTGTTAATGTGTAAGAATTATAGAACTCTTTCTGAAGATTTCTGAATACTGTATTTGAACCTTTGGTATGAACAATACATAAAAAGAAAGAAATGTGATTCAAATTTAGGGACAGAAGCCAGAAAACAAATGTTCAGATCAGATAGAATCAAGGGAGTTTTTTAGATTCGGTTATAATTGTAGACTAGGATTTATATTTGATCTCACTTCTAATATTAGGTATGACTACAGTGATTATGGATTGTTCCACTGCTTATGTGGCAAGCACAGATTAGATATGAGGTGCAGTCAGAATAGAACTCATTACTCACATATTAATTTGTAATCGGATCAGAACATCCTGTCTATTGCTTTCTCTGTATTGTTACTAGTGTTAGAGCCTTTTGTAAACTGTTAGCATAGATCCCTTCCCCATATTTTTCACTAAGATTATATCACAAAGTTTTAAGTATTTGTTAGAATCCCTGTGTCTGAGATTTTTTTTCTGTTCAGGACACATTGTAAGGAGAGCTTGTAGCTTTTAACATTTAAGAATTTGAATTAGGAATCTTAATATATTTCTATTGAATTTCTTAATTATTAGCTATTCACTGTAATGACAAACACAAAAACAGAAGAATATTTCTTCTTTCAAAACTAGCAACCTCCATTAATTTATAATGAACAAAAAACCAGAACAAATTTACAACAGTAGTGTGTGTTGGCTTGTCTCCATCTTTGGTGAAATCAAATTGTAGTTTGTCCATGTAATAACTAGATGAAATACTAGATGAAAAGGTAGGTCATATATTTTGTGGACTGTGTTTCTCAAGATTAACTTCTGAATTTTAGAAATGCTTTGTTGTACTGGAATTTATGAATTATATGCTGTTCAGTATGTGGTTTATTGATTCACAATCAGACTTTTGGGGTTTATACAGTTTAGTCAAATATGCTTGCTTGAATTACAGTTTTACCATTATATTCTTGATTTTGTATCCAGAAGAATTCCTTGGAACACAACACTGAAATGTATTCCGCTTCAAGTCTTGTTGTGTTGCCTACTTCTAAGAGGGAGGAGCAAAGAATAATGAGAGTGTACACCAAGAGTGTATACTCCCAGCAAGGTATGAATATCACCTCAGCTGCCAAGCTGAAGCAAGCAGACACCTATATACCAGATAGTAGCAATATAAGATAACAAAGGCAAATTAACACTGAGTGACAATGGCAAAAACAGAATTTCATGCTTGTGCAGAAGGAAGAACTGAAAACCCACAGATATTTTCCCAAGAAAATTATATGAATAATGTCCTAGCTCTCTTGAAAAAAGGAAAAGTCTGCAATTCTGAGGAAAATGGAAGGAGAGAGAAGAAAATGACAATCATAGAATCACAAGGCTGCAAGGGTTCTTGTAGGTCTTCTAGTTCAACTCTCTGCCCAAGGAAGGAACACTTATACCTATGATGGCGAACCTATGGCACATGTGGCATGCAGAGACCCATTTGTGCCAGCATGCGAGCCTCAGCCAAACCTACCTGGACAACACATGTGCGCACCTCCCAGCTGATTTCTGGCCTGTTTGAGGCCATTTTCGCCCTCCCAGAGGCTTGTAGTTTTGGGAGGCTGAAAAACGGGTCTTCTGGAAATACCGGAAGTGCCCGTTTCAGCCTCCGGAGGGCCTCTAGAGCTCGTGGGAGGCTGTTTTCACCCTTCCAGAGGCTTGAGGGAAGTCTCTGCAGCCTTGGGAGGCTGAAAAACGGTCCTTCAGGAAATACTGGAAGTGCCGAAATGGCCCATTTCCAGCCTCTCGATCCTCAGGAGGCCAAAAAATGGGCCTTCCAGAAATACTGGAAGTGCCGAAATGGGCCAGTTTTCAGCCTCTGGAGGCTCCAGGGGGGTGAAAATGACCTCCCCTGGGCTCCAGAGGCCCTCCGGAGGATGAAAATGGGCACTTCCGGTATTTCCAGAAGGCCTGTTTTTCAGCCTCCCAAGGCTGCAGAGGCTTCCCTTGAGCCTCTGGGAGGCTGAAAAAGGCCTCAAACAAGCCGAAAATCAACTGGGAGACACACACATGAGCAGTACAGGTAAAGGGGTAGGAGGGTGTTGCACGTGCATGCTTGAGGGGTGTTGCACACGCATGCACGGGGGCGGGGCACATAGCATTGTGGGTTCCGGCACACATGTGTGCACGCTGTCGCATGCACATGCACTTTTGGCACACCACAACAAAAAGGTTCGCCATCGTTTTATACCATTGTCCAATCTTTTATTAAAAACCTCCAGTGATGGAGCACCCACAATGCCAGGAGGCAAGAAGTTCTGTTGATTAATTATTCTTACTGTCAGGAAATTTCTCCTTATTTTCAGCAGTGAGGTCGACAATTACTTCTGTCATTCAACCTACAAAGATGCTCTTCTCTGCATTCTGGATTGTCTATATATTTTTTCTATTAGTAGTAGTATACAGAGAAGCAAGGTTATTATTGCTGTAACTGTATCATAAAATAAACACTCTTTGATTTTTGGTTCAATTTAAGCAATTAGCACTTTATTTATTTACATTTCAGTTTAAGCAATCATCTTATGTGGAGATACTGATCATAACATAAGCTTTTGCTTTTGTTTTTCTGCTTCCTTCATGCTTCCTGCAATTAATCTGCTGTTTATAGAAGTTGTAATAAAAGTTTCCAAGCGGGTAACTTTTTTTCCCCTCCCGCTAAGATACCATGATGTTCGGCACAATCATCTTCAGCCCTATTTGTCTGGCGTGGTGGCTATTTCACTGAATGTGTCATCAACGCTTTGATTATTGCTGAATTTTTTTTATCATCCATTTATATGAAAAAAATCTATAGTTAAAGTAACCTTCATGAACATTTGTTTGAGGTCAAAAGAAAGTGGCAAAATGCAGATGGGTCAAGCATATTTTTGTTGTTGTCAACATCTCATTTTTATTTTTTCAGAGAATTCAAACTGGCGTATCAAAAATTCTGAAATGTACTTTTATCTAGGCAATTCGAGATGTAATTCAACGTTACTTCTATAAATCTTATTTCTCTTCTTGAATCTGTATTTTAATCATAGGAATATTAAACCAAATTGATTGGTTTGGGCATCGCAGAAGCCCAAAATGTGTGTTAGTGTAGTCTTAGTAGAAGTAAAATTCCTATTTTAATCATAGGAATATTAAACCAAATTGATNAGGCAATTCGAGATGTAATTCAATGTTACTTCTATAAATCTTATTTCTCTTCTTGAATCTGTATTTTAATCATAGGAATATTAAACCAAATTGATTGGCTTGGGCATCGCAGAAGCCCAAAATGTGTGTTAGTGTAGTCTTAGTAGAAGTACTGAACTTCCAGCATATTGATGTTGAAACTTGTCCATTTCTTGAAAATCTTATAAGGTAGGGATCCAATTAATATGGAAAAGAAAACTTTATTCAATGAATAGCATTTATAGATTATAAAATGTGAGTTTCACATTCTTTAAACTTTTGCCCCATTGATTGAATATTACAGGACATTGCAGTTCTGGAAAAGGCCACCCACTGTATCATTGGTAACAATGGGGTTGGGTAAAGGAAGTCAGAATGATGAAAGCAACATCATAGCATCTTAGTGCAAACCCCACCACTTTTCTCTGTGTTATGATATAATCCCAAAGAGGTAGAGCTTGTAGACTGACCCTGCTTTTGACATTCTGATGAAAGCAGTGAAATCTTCTAAGCACTTCCGGTTATTTTTATAACTGTAAATACTATGTACCCATGTTCTAGAACAGGGGTGTCAAACTCAAGACCTGGGGGCCTCATTTGGCCCGTGGGGTGCTTAGATCTGGTCCACAGGGCCACCTTGGAAATACTGGAGGGCTGGACTTTGGTGCTTCTGCCAGTGAAAACGGCCCTCCAGAGCTCCATTTTCACTGGCAAGGGGTTGCAAGAGGCCGTCCCAGCTGAAAACAAAGCTCGGGAGCCCATTTTTGCTGGTAGAGCGCTTGGACCACCACAGGTGCCCTCTCCTGACATGAGTAACACGCCACACCCATCCTGGTCCTCCAAGGTGAAACACAACCCTGATGTGGCCCTCAATGAAATCAAGTTTGACACCCTTATTCTAGAAGAACAAGACAGACAAGTTTCAGGTCAGGAAGAAAACAAGGAAAAATAATGTGCACCTAAAATAAAAGACCAGATTACAATTGCAATAGCACTTAGAATTATATATCGCTTCACAATGCTTTACAGCCCTTTCTAAGTGGTTTACAATCAGCATACTGGGTCCTCATTTTAGCGACTTCAGAAGGAAGCCTTGAGGTGTCAGCCTTGAGCCTAGTGACTTATTAGAATCAATTTGGTCAATAAGAAGACCATAGCTCTCCTATTATTTTTGGACTATGTACTTCAAGCATTTGGGAGTCTGCTTTTTAAATTATTCAATTATATTCACAGCAATGATCTTAAAAGTATACTAATTTTTGAAACATAACAAGAAGTTCAACAACATTCTCAGACACTCTTCCCATCCTGCTTACAATCTTTATGAACTGTTGTCTTCTGGTAGAAGATACAGAACAATTAAAACTTGGACCACACGTTTTTTGAATAGTATTTATCCCAGAGCTATAATTGCACTTAACAATGAATTTAAGGACCACCATCAGTGAGCTGTTGCATAGTATTACTTGGTCTGTTGTGTGGATGCTTGTGTGTTTTCAGGAGGCGGGGAGTTTTGGCGGGTGGGGAGGTGTTTGGGGATTGTCATGTGTGTGCATGTTGAGTCTCCACAATACACTTAAAGCAACATTCATATGACACATGTTACTGTTATTTCTTAAGTTCTTCTTTCTTGTTATAACTATGCACCCCAAAGCAGCTTTTCAAAATCTACATTAAACCTTATCCTGATATGTAAAAAGTTGCAAGAATTTGCTTCCAGCACTGATAGGGAGAAGAAGATAATAATCCTAGGCTCCTCATAGCAATTTATCTTTACACTAAATTGGGATTAAACTAAAAATATAAAACCAGTTTATCAATTTGATAAGGCTATGCCATAAATCAGTTCAAGCTCTTCTTTATTGTGAACAGATAATTTTGCATTTGAGTAATTAAAATATGATACAAGTGGATTTAAGAATATTGCCCCAAAGTACAGTTTTATCTCGATTAAGTAATGAATCACTATATTCAAGATTTAATCCACTGTCTCTTTCTTGGGGTCATGTGCAAAGACATCACTTGAATCCAATGAGTGATGCTTAGGACTGACAGCTAAAATTGCCCATTTGGTTTTCGTTTTCATTCTGCCAGGCAAGCAGTTTATTGGACCTCATTTAAGTGTAAAATAATGAGTCATTTTCTGGTTATCTCCAGTTACCTCCCCCTTTCCTAACATTTCCCTGCAAATGCTGGATTCACTTAAGTTTTTTTTTTTAATCAATTGAATATTAATTCATTGGTTGTGACAGGAGTTGACCAACTGGTTTATTGTTTCAGCTTATATGCAGGACTGAGAGTGACTGGCCCAAAGTCACCCAACTTGCTTTTAAGCTTAAAGGGCAACTAGATTGCAGTCTCCTGGATTCCAGCCTAGTGCTTTAATTATTAGACCAAACCACTAGACCAGTTATCATTTTATTCAGACATAATTGTCTATAGTTGATGCTTGGGTATGTATGTGTGTGATGGCCTAGTGGGCTTGTTGACCAAAAGGTTAGCAGTTTGAGATCCAAGAACTGTGGGATAGGGTGAGTTCCTTGCCTTGCCCCAGCTCCTGCCCACCTAGCAGTTCAAAAGCTTGCAAATGCAACAGAGGTGATATTCAGCAGATTTTGACCAGTTCTGGAGAACCGGTAGCAGAAATAAACTCATCAAACCTCTTGGTCGTTTAGGGTGGAGACTGACCTCTAATTACAGTATCCTTCCCCTGCCACGCCCACCTAAGCCGCGCCCACAGAACCGGTAGTAAAAAAAAATTGAATCCCACCACTGAAATGCAGGTAGATAAATAGGTACCACTTTGGTGGGAAAATGAAAGCATTGTGTGTGCCTCAGCACATAGCCATGCTGACCATTGAAGTGTCTGGGCAATGCTGACTCCAGTGGCTAGGAAATGGAGATGAACACTGCCCCCTAGAGTTGAACATGATTGGACAGGGGAAACCTTTACCTATTTAGCTGAAGCTTGCTTTCTAATTGAAAACATTTGCTGAAATAATAAACAGCTGAATGAACCAAGCCCAGATTAAAAATGATTGGTGTCAATGGCCAATGATTGTCTATTAAATCAACCAAGAACCTTCTAGTCATACTGATTGGCAGTTATTATCCAATTCTTCTAGAGCAGTGGTCGCCAACCAGTCGGCCGGGGACCACTGGTGGTCTGTGAGGTGGTCTGCAGAGAATGTCACCCCAAAGTACCCCCCAAAGCAATTAATCCAGTCTGTGCGGGAATACAAGGCTGCGCTGCCCACATGGCCTGTGGGAACACAAGTCTTGCATCGCTTGCATTGCGAACAACACAAGTTAGTGAGGGGAGGGGGGGAAAGGGTGAGGGGAACTTGCCCCACTCACCCCACGCGTCTGGCATGGTCACTGGGTTGCTTCTTTCCGCTTCTTCTGCTTTTGGCTGCATGCAAGGAAAGCAGCAAAAGTCTGTCTTTCTCTCCCCCAAACTCCGCCAAATAAGTCTTTGGGACCCTGCAAGGCATCCTGCTCCAAGAGGCTGTGCTGGCACAAATCTCAGATTCATTTCTGGCAGAGTTTGGAGAGAAAGAAAGACTTCTACTGCTTCTGCTGCTTTCCTTGCATGAAGCCAAACTCATTCACTCTCCCTCTCCCTCTCTCCCTCTGAGAATGGAGCTGGAGACGATATCCTGTGATCCCAAATAAAGAATGATCGATCCTTAGGAAAATGGGGTGGGGAATTTTCCTGCAGACTCTTTTTGGGATTTTCCCAGGGTCTCTGGTCCACGGGATTTAAAATTATGAGTTTGGTGATCCCTGAGATCCAAAAGGTTGGCAACTCCTGCTCTAGAGGACACAATACAAGGCAAAAATGGCTTAAATTGTAATCCTAGCCATGTTTACTAAGAAGGAAATTCCTCTAGTTCTTCTGAATAAATACATTTGTGAGATGGTAGAAATAAACTCTGCAAAATAATGGCATGTAAGATTTCAGATATAACTTTTTATTAGACTATTTTTTAAAAAGTAAAAAATTAATGCAAAGTAATATAAGATAAGGAAGACAAAATACAAAGATGCACTAAGTTTTTTTGATGAGAGAAAAGATATACAATCTGGGTGATTGGAAACCTCTGATGCACTTTTTGCATTAAAAAAATGAACTTGTGATTTATGGCTTTGATGATTATAGAAAGAGTATCACAATGTAATTTTGAGACAGAGGTTAAAATATAATTGTATTCATAACTGCTGTGAAAAATATTGGGAAAAATTTCTTTTTTCTTTTCTATTTTCTTAAGTTTTTTTCTTTTCTTGCACTTTCGACTTTTACTTTGCTTTCTTTCTTTTTCTTTTCTCTTTCTTACTTTACAAAAGTACATAAGATTTCAGATTAGCTTTAAGGAGAGAATACTACTACACACACACACACACACACACACACACACACACACACACACGTTCCCTTNTACCACACACACACACACACACACACACACACACACACACACACACGTTCCCTTCCGAAAGACTTTCATACCACATGAACCTGTAAAAAACTGCTAAAGAAAAGGATGGAATCATTTTATACTAATCTTCTGGTTGGGGGAGAGAGGGGTCATCCTTGCTGCTTTCCCCCCGAAACAGAGTTGCTATGATGACTTCACATATACAAGAGTAAAATAAAAGTGTTACATAAAATAATTGTAATCACGTAAAAGGCTGGGCAGTGTTCCAAGTGCTGTCTTAACATAAACCAGGCATGCCCAGCCCATGACCTCTGGCTGCATTCAGTCCTGGACAACTAATAATGCAGCCCCATGTTATAATAAATATTAAAAAGGGAAGTTTCCTATTTATACACACACACACATATATATATATTTGTTTTTTTAAGTTTTCGCGGGTACTTACATGTGTGCTGTTCAGCTTCCTTTGGGTATTATCCCACATTATTGTAGTGCTTTTAAAGTTGTAGCAATGTTTCAGCAGAATCTCATCTGCCATCATCAGGCTTCTGTATAGAGTTTGTATGTACAAACATACAGATGAGATTCTGCTGAAACGTTGCTACAACTTTAACAGAACTACAATGACGTGGGATAATACCCGAAGGAAGCTAAACAGCACACATGTAAGTACCCGCGAAAGCTTAAAAAAACAAATATATATATATAAGTCTTTTAGGAGTTCCCTGCATTCCATATGCCAGTGTGGCCAACTCCTGCTTAATTCTGTGACCTTCAATACCTATCAGCGACGTAATGTTTGATGGAAGGGATGTCTATCTTGCCTGCATCTATCGGATTATTGGCCATCTACCAACTGCGTTACTGTCCTTATTTACCTCAATCCTACTCAAGCTAGAAAGTGGGCAGGTTTCATCTTAAATACACAAAAAGCTGACTGAGGATCCAAAGGTTAAAAAAAAAAAAAAACATGGAAGAACACCAGGTTACCAAGGAAGAGACCATAAAGATAGTTCAGAATAGTAAAGATGTTGTCCAGAAAGCCACATAGATACTGATCACATTATTCCCTTTCAAGGTAAACAGTGTTATGCAAAACACAGGAAAGGGGCATGAAGTAGTAGGCCATACCATCCCCCAAAATCATGAGGAAGAGAAATAGCTTTTTTAAAAAAAGGTGGTGGTGGGGGGAGAGATTGTTAAATGCTTTTCAGCCAACAGCAATGCATGCAATTCACTTTGGGCAAGTAGCAGAGATCTTATTTATTCAAATGAAGACTAGGAGTTCAATTCAAGTCCAGTGGGAAAAGCCCTGAATTTTGATAGAGTGTCCCCTTGAGTATCTCATTGCATGTTGGGAGGTCTGAAGTGACCTTTTTCTGCACAATACTTGAATTCTGAATATGTCCTCAATACGGTTCAGTATCCCAATATGTACATAACTTAAATGGTTACAATTTATTTTATTTGGAATTTTGCCTCTTCATTTTTCTCCTTTTTCTTAAATAAGTTCCTTTTCTATATCAAAAGACTTAGCCCAATTGTTTTTAAAAGAAAGTCTGCATCAAATGTTTATCACATGCAGGTCTAGATAGTTTATAGCATGGACCTTCATGTGTGTGTAAGTCCTGTGTTTCTGGGTATGAGGCCAGAGCAATCAGAAGCTAATCATTCTGGCCTTTAAAAAAAAAAAAAAACTGGACAGAAAGAATCCATCAGCTGCAGAAGCATTAAAATGCACAGAGATTAGCCACTAGCCAGGATTCAGTGACATAAATTTTACATGTCCACTGTAACAAAGTTTTGTTTATGGAAGTATTTAATTATCAATTACATGTAGTCACCTTTCTCTATCCTATTCTGTCTGGACAGTAACAGATTGAAGGTTTTGTCTGATTAAGATTGACTTGATAAAATTATCATTGCATTATAGCTATCTCTGTTACAGTAACATCATACTGCTTCTAATATATAAAAATGATTGCTATCATGATGCCCTCTGTGTTGCAAGCTAGATTTAAATTGTTTCCACAATTTTTTTGTACATTTTACTTATTCAGTTACTTTAGAGGGAGAAGACTGCCACCTGCTGCCCAAATCCATCTATTGCCTATATTTGATTCAGACACTGCCAATGACTGTGTTCATACATGCTAATCCATAGTTAAGAAAATAATTATTGACTAAATGGCTTGAACTTTAACCTGTAATGCTGGTTGGATTTGCAAAACATTTTAAGACAGAGATTAGCCAATGTTTTATCCCAGCACGAAGCAGCCAATGTCTTAAACCACAGGTGATGATTGAACAGACTAGGGATTTCCCAACAACTACCTTGGAAACTCTAAGATGCTGGGAGAAAAGTCAGACTAGCCCAGTACATCCAAGACTCCTCACAGCTGATACTCAAGGATGTCTGGCTTAATTTAATAATTGTTGTTGTTGTTGTTGGCTCCGTCGATCTCGAGAGATCATGGAAAATTCGCGTCATGGAAATGGACATGGAATGTGCTGAGTCTGTGGTGGAACCGCTCTCGTCCTTTGCATTCTGTGTGACCGTTTTTCTCGCCATCGGATATTTCTTCCTTTCTAGGCTGCCTTGATGATGTTCCTGGTGGCTGTTCGCGCACAACTTTGGCGATTTGAGGCCATGGTCTCGAGCTGAGAGGGGTTGAATCCGCGCAGCTTTAAGATGCTCGCTTGCAGACGTCCTTTGGTTGCGGAGAGCTGGCGTTCCAGTACGCTTTGTGCGCGGTGGCAAGCTCTCTCAAAAAGCATGCTTTTGGGGTATACGGTCATCGTCCATCGCGGATGACATGGCGGCCCAACCAACACAGGCGTCTTGCTGTCAAGCAAGGATAACTTGCTTGCAACCTGCTTGGCCAGGACGTCAATGTTAGGTTATGTATCTTGCCAAGGTGATACGAAGGAGTCTGCAGAGGCAACTGAAGGTGAAAGGCATTCAGCCTGCGCTCCTGATGAGAGTAGAGTGTCCATGCTTCACTACAATAGAGGAGGGTACTCAAACAACTGCCGATAGACTTGCATCTTTGTGGTTGGTAGTCAGGCATAAACATTGTCCACACTCGTTGTTTTTCAGGCGGGCCATTGGCTGCTCGCTGCCTTGCAATCCTAGCGTTCAATCAGAGTCAAGAGAGAGGTTGTTCGCAAGTGTAGAACCGAGATAGGTGACATTTGTCTACCATCATGAGGGTGTTGTTCGCGATGGAGATGCTTGGAGCACGCACTGAATCCTGGCCACATAACCTCTGTTTTTGTCAGATCTGATGGTTAGTCCAGAAACTTGTTGCATGCAGCTGCCAAAGGCGGTCAAAGTAAGTCGCTGCATGGCCTCCTCTGAGTGCGCAGCAAGGGGCGGCATCATCTGCAAAAAGTATTCTTGATGAGGACTTTCGTAACTTTCGTTTTGGCTCGCAGACGCGCATGTTGAATAATCCACCGTTGCTCCTGGTGCATATGAATACGCGCGTCATCAGACTCGTCAAATGCATATGAAGGAGTAAGGGAGAAGAGCCAAGTTTCACGCAAGAGATGGTAGGGCAAGCAACGCATCCCTGTTTGGACACGTTTTTTTGATTGAGGAAGGGTTCAGACCAGCACGACCGCCATCAAATTGTGGACGTCCCATGTCTGTCATCAATGAAAAGGACGACGATCATTGGTCTCAGATAGCTTGGGGGGGCATCCAATTGCGGTGGAGGAAGGGCAAACAGTCGCATCTCGACTGACCAAGTCGAAGGCCTTGGTTAGGGTCTATGAAGGCGAGATAAAGCGGCTGTCGTGCTTGCTCACCGGCATTTTCTCCTGGAGTTGTCTTACGGAGAAACCATGTCGATGGTCGATCTGGCAGCTCTAAGCCGCACTGTGCTCTGGGTAGACATGATTAGCGAGAATTTGCAGTCTGTTGAGAAGCAACACGTGCGCGTAGGCTTTACCGACAGTGCTTAGCAGCGATATACCATGGTAGTTGGTTACAGTCACTTCTTTGCTCCTTTGTTTTTGTACAGCGTGATACTCTTGGCGTCACGCATGATCTTTGGGTACAGCTCCTTCATTCAGCAGTTGTAGCAAGAGTTCATGTGGAGTTTCCAGGAGAGAGCTATCTTTTGCCATCTTCACTACTTCAGGTGGGATTTGTCACTGCTTGCGGCCGTTGCCGTTTGGCTAGGGAATCCGATGGCTTTACTAAGCTTCTTCCATTGTGGGTGGGGCGTCCAGCTCGTCATTCTGGAAGTACTCAGGTTTGTCTCAGTGCTGAGTCGGTACAGGTGGTCCTCTTGCTCGGTAACAGTCCTGTAAAGTCAGCCCACCTTTCCATCTGTTTTGCTGCGGTCCAGTAAGATGACTAGGCCTTCCGCTGACTATGAGTGGGGCGATCTCTGATTGCGCGATTGGACGCGTAAGCACGTGTTTCCATTCCTTCATACCATTCCCGGCACATTTCCCGAGATCGGCAGAAAGCTGGATGTTTGGCAGAGATTAAGCCAGTAGATTTTTGCACAGCACCTAGCAACGCCTTTGTGCATCGGCTATGCAGCAGCACGGAGTGCTGCGAGTGTCTTAGTGGATGGGTCTCTCTTGTAGGCGCGAGTAGGAGCATCCACGCTTCACAGCTATGACGGTTCGATCACAGCGGCTCCTGCCTCAAACCAGTCTGTTTGTTTCTATTGTTTTCTGCCAAAAGTAATCGAGAGCAGTCTGGAACATAGCCTCACGGATTGTGGTTCACCTCAACGTGGCACTATCTGTTGGAACAGTCTTCCAGGGCATCGTTGATGGTTCTTGGCAAAGTGGGTTTCACGTAGCTCAGGTATACGGCGGTTCTGACTGTAGTTGGATGCGAAGGGCCGGGGCTTCTGCTTCAATCGGTAAACACGTTTGGGGAGGAGGCTATCCTTGCTGGCACCAGAGATGGTCCTGTGTGACAGTCGCACTGTGGAAGCTGCGCGTAACAAGCACTTGATATCAGAAGCGATCTTCGAGTGATTGATGTAGTCTAGTTGATGCAATCGCGAGACCTGGGATGTCTCTCACGCACACCCTATGGTGGGGCCTTAGTCGGGAAGAAGGTGTATGGTGATCACGAGGTCGTTTATAAGAGCAGAGCTCGAGTAGACGCTGGCCGTTGTCATTCAACTTGCCGACACCAAAGTGGGCGCCAAAAAAGGGGCCAGGAGGTGTGGTCCGCTGCCCACCGGGCGTTGAAGTCAGCCAGTAGATAACAGGTGCTCCTCTACAGGGAACTGCCGTATCGTCGTCTCAAGTTCCCTGTAGAACAGGTCCTTTGCCTCTACTGCAGAACAGAGTGTTGGGACGTAGACGCTGAGGATGTTTGTCGGTCCGGATGAGGTGTTGAGGAGGAGGTGACAGGATTCGTGTGGTGCCTGAGGATGGTGCTCTATAGCTGTCTAATGAGGGAGTTCCGGAGGACTATGTCATATCCGACCTCTCCTATGAGCTGTGCTCATGTGGTTCCTGCCCATGCCAGAAGAAGGTGTAATCTCTTTCCTTTATACTGCCGACACCAGGGAGTCGTGTCTGGCTAAGCATAGTTATCAGAGGTTGCTAGTTGCTGCTGCCTTATAATTCCTAGGAACTCTAATCAAAAAGGATTGCTAGGAGTTTAATTCAGCAGCATCTGATGTGAGGCAGGCTACCTCGTTTTCTTGCATGGAGCTATTGATAATTTATTTTATTATTAATCAATATAATTATGTAGATCAATAAGTAATCTCTACTGAGCAACTGTGGAGGTCTAAGTATTCTATATACATGTTCTTTTAAAACAAAGATAGGTTACTTGAAGCCTTCTCTCACCATGATTGCTGAAAATTGGCAACAAGGTTTTCCGCCATTATGAGGGAAACTTAACATGCATGGAGAATATTGATTGGCCTCCAAACATTTCCACAAAATCCAGGAAAACCTGCAAAATATCTTGATGCAAATTACTATGATCTCCATGGTAATGCTAAATGTGGTCATATGCAACCAAAGGTTACCTTCTCTTAAATTAACATGCTAAAAAAATTAAAATAAACACTGCTCCCTATCTTCTGTTTTTTTTTTAAATTTGCAAATATCAAAGTTTAATTACAGCAAAGTAAAATGCCTTAATTTTGATCATTTCATAATATTGCTACCATAATACATAATGGTTTATCCAGTACTGTAACTATTACACAATTACAGGAATAATTAAAAACTAATCAACCACAAAAGTTATCAGATTACACATTGAAGTTTGCCATGAAGCAAATATCCTGACTTGAAATCTGTAGAAAAAGTACACTAATGTGGTGGTTTTGTGCCAGCATTTCTGAGTAGGATTGTATATTAGTCAACATATCCACACATTTCCCAAGATATAGTATCCTGAGCCAGATTAGAAGCAGATGATGAAACAAACAAGGACAAATCCTCCATATTATCAGAGATACCAATATGTTAGTAACGACAAAAGTGTTTTTTGTATGTTGAATATGAAAATAAAGGTTAGAGAAGAAACTATGTTTTGAAAATCAGTCTTTGAAGTAAAGTGATATTCAAATGTTTCCTTGGTTACTGACTCACCAAATGTCGAAAAAAAGATAAGAGCGGTTATTAAAGAGATTCAAAACTATTAGAATTAAAGCTATGTCCTACAGCAAAATACTGCATATGATAAATCTGTGTCATTTTCCAGTTGTCTCCCTAAGCAGTTATGCTGATCAAATAAATCGGTAACTGGTGGACTGCAGTAAAAATAATTGAAAAGAGCTAATTTCATTCATCGGAGCTTATATAGCACTATTCTCATAACATTTAATGTGTCATTTCAGGCTTCAGTGCAAAACATAGATACAGTTAATAGAGTCTGACAAGCCTTGTGCCTGGTCTGATTAGCAGCTGAGCATGGAATAATCATCTGTATTGCACCGTGTGACAATGTGTGTTCAGCACTCTTAATCCCTGCATCTCACAAATTCATGCATATTAAGAATGTTTCCCGTAAATCAAGCCAATATCTACAGCATCAAGAGTCTCATCTCCAGCCCAGCATCCTGGCCAATAGCAATGGATAAGCTTCCTCTCCACATAGACATCTATTCCGTTTATAAAGCTGCCTTTAAAAAGGGTCTCTAGTCCTAACTTTTGTGAATTGAAATTTTGTAGGCATTTTACAGGCATTTCCAAAGGGCAGCCTGATCTTTCACACAACAGCTGCCATAATGGACAATTATAAAATTTAATTTTTTTAAAAGGCTAATAAGGTTTTATGTCTCTTGCTCCCTTTAGGATCCCTACCCATCAATTTTACCTTTTTGTGTGATTGAATGGGTAATCATGGTTCCTTACATAAAACATGGGGTGGCAGCCAACCTCCCTTTTTTTCCTAAATGTCTTAGGCCTGAATTTATTTTTACTCTTGAAACAAAACAATGCTGAAAATTGGTGCTTTGCAACTTTAGCAGGCTTCTTTTGGGCTTGGATTAATAAAGAGCAAGTGTCAATATTTAAAATGCTCTCCAATTTCATACTTCATATCAAGTTCAAATTACTACATATAAAGCACCCTCATATATGCCAAGAGGAGTTTCTCAGGTGAACTTGGGTCAATTTGTCTTAGCCCAGCTGACTTAACAGGGTTGTTACTGTGGGGGAAAATGGAAGAGATGCCAAGTATGCCAACTTGTATTAAATACAGGTGAAACTTGAAAAATTAGAATATCGTGCAAAAGTTCATTTATTTCAGTAAAAGGTGAACCTAATGTATGAGATAGACTCATTACATGCAAAGCAAAATAGTTCAAGCCATGATTTGTCATAATTGAGATGATTATGGCTTCCAGCTCATGAAAACCCAAAATGTCAGCAATCTCAGCAAAAATTAGAATATTGTAGAAAGAAGGTTCATATCTAGGCTCAAGTTGTCCCCACTCTCATCAAGCTAATGAAGCCAATAACACCTGCAAAGGGTTCCTGAAGCTTTAAAATGGCCTCTTCAGGTCTGGTTCAGAGGAATCAACAATCATGGGAAAGACGTGCTGACTGAATAGTTTGTGCAGAAAACATCATTGACACCCTCCATAAGGGAGGGAAAGCCTCAAAAGGCTAATTGCAAAAGAAAGTGATGATGTTCCCAAAGGTGGCTTGTACCTCAAAAGCACATTAATAGAAAGTTTAGTGTGGTAAGGGAAAGGTGTGAAGAAAAAAGGCCAGCAGGGGAAGCACCAAGGCACGCAGGATGAGGCACAGCCTGGAGAGGATTGTCAGGAAAAGGCCATTCAAAGTATGTATGGAGGGATTTTCCACCAAGGAGATTAGGACTAGGCTGGAAGTCAGTGCAATCAAGAACGCCAGCACAACAGGCAACGACGGATCTGGACATGGACTTCAAATGTTGCATTCCTTGTGTCAAGCTGCTCCTGAACAACAAACCGTCAGAAGTGTCTTAACCTGGGCTAAAGAAACAACCAGACCTGCGTCTGCTGCTCAGTGGTCCAAAGTCGCTCTTCCTGTATGAGAGCACTTTTGCATCAACAATTTGGAAACCAAGTGACGCCAGATCTGGAGGAAGACTGGAGAGGCACACACTGCAAGATGTTTTGAAGTCCAGTGTGAAGTTCCACAGTCTCTGTGTTGATTTGGAGCATCATGTCATCTAGCTGGTATTGGTACACTGGTCGCTTCATTAAGTCCAGGGTACAACGACAGCCATCTATCAGAAGAGAATCTGCGTAGCAGCTTCACTCGCTTCCAGTTTCCGCAAGAGCGAGCTGTTATGGGGATGCCTAGACTTCCAATTTCTAGCCAGGACTTTGGCACCTGCCCACAACTGCCAACAACGCTACCAAAAAAGGCACCTGGTCAATGACCCTGGATTTCTGTGCTTTATTGGCCAGTCCAAACTCCTCCTGACCTGAACCCATAGAGAAATCTATGGGGCATGCCAAGAAGAAAGATGAGAACAATGGAGCACCGACAACACACGCAGAGAGAGCTGAAGCCAATTAAAGCATGCGCTGGGTCGTTCCCATAACTCCTCAAGCAGTGCCCAGGCTGATAGCTTACATGCCACGCCGCAGTTGAGCAGAATTGTGCTGGCAAAGGTGCCCAACACAAGTAGTGAGTAGATCATGCAGCATTCTTATACTTTTCAGAGGTCCAATATTGTATCTCTGTAAATCCTTGTTTATTGAGTTGCCATGTAATTATTCTAGATGTTCTGAGATCTGCGACTTTGGGGTTTTCCCAGAAAGCTAAGCCATAATCATACTCAATATGATAAATCACACGGCTTGAACTATCTTGCTTTGCATGTAATGAGTCTATCTCATGTATTAGTTTCACCTTTTAAGTTGCATTACTGTAATTAATGAACTTTTGCACAATATTCTAATTTTTTGAATTTCACCTGTATAACCTGAACATTGGACAGTGTTTCCCTTCATTAAGTCGGCATGCATTCTTATGACATGACATAAATAAATTCCTAAATTTCAGCTATTTAGTACTGTTTAGATACCCAGAATCTGCCCTATAAACTTCCCTAAAATTAAATTGTGGCTTCTTTGGTCTGCTGAGGCTGCTATAAGCACAGTCCTGAGAAACAATGTCTTCTATCTGTATAAGAGGCATGAAACTGGTATGATCCTTAGCATTGTGGCCTTTCTTTTTTGTTGTAGCAAACAAAGTGTCCTTTGAAATCCAGGCTTAAATACATCCAGCGTATATTAGATTGGTTATGCTCAAAACATTTTTATACCCACATTCCTCTGGAGAAAGATGCAGGCATTCTGTTTTTTCATGACCATCAGCTAGAACAGAACATGTATGACAGTCCCACATTCACAGTTTGACTCAAACTTTACTGAAATATGAGATAATAACTTTTCTCCTTGCCTCTTTTTTTCTGGACTTTTTGTTTAAATGGCAAAGTCAATTCACCCAATCTCCATTACACAATTTTAAAGGCCACAACATAGTAGTAGCAAGCCTTTAATATTTTCAACGTAGCATTTCATTTTACATTCTACTGAACATGTTTTTTTGTAACAAATTGGAGCACTTCCCTGGAGTTATTAATTCTGGCTTAGTATTCATTAGATAATTATACTACACCAGTATATTTTTGATAGGGATTCCTTCAATAGGCATTTATTTTGTACAGCATATTTATTCTTTAGAGAGAGAAACAAATCTAATGTTCTACCCATATTAATAATCACTGTGGCCAAAACTATGGAAAGAGCTACTATAGGTTTACACCTTGAATATTGCCTGGGTAAATTTTCATTTTACTTTTTTAACTCAGGTAAACTTCCATCCAATTTCTTCTTGCAGTGCCCTTAAATATCCTTCACTACTTATGTTGTGATTTTTCATATCATGGAATTTTCAGGGAATCAGATTTATTAACATTGTAAAATTGTTCATTTCTTTCTAGTTTTCACTGCTCAGTGGATCATTGATGACCACGTAAAGACATAATGAACTGAGTATATTATGTATCTTCTCTCAAATTAACATCACTGTTTGTAATTGAAAGGATATATGTAGATGGGTACATGAAAACTAGATCAAACACAACTTGTTATGTAGTTAGTTCTAGCATTTTCCATTCCTGAGAAGAGTTTCATTTTTTAAAGTAGATTTGGCTTTACTGAAATCAGGAAGCTGTACAAAAAATGCAGCAAAATTTACAGATAGTGGAAAGCGTACCTTTTTGAGACAACTATATTATTTCAAATTACTCATGTTTCGCTTGCTGAAAATCAAAAAGAAGCAAATTTTATACTTAAAGTAGCATTTATTATTGCCAAAAATGTGTGCAACAGAAATGCTACCATTAAGAGTACTGACCCCATGCTGAATGATAGTTTTCAAAAAAAAAATTAAGCTGGATTGAACTGAACTATTGACGGCAGCTTTTTGTGCTATTTCCTCATTATCTTAGAGGGATTCATGCAAGACTGCTTTGTTTCCTACACAATTTCTTCAACTTTAGAAACAAAGGGAAATTGTCTGATACTAAAGATGTATAAAGTGTTTCACGCATGATACAGCCATCTTTAGGAGGCCAATGCCCACACTGAGAGGCATGTTTTGGCATGATGGATTGTGAATAGCAAACAAGTGTTGTTTTGCTTCAGATAGAAATGATTGGGGGGTGGGGTTGGGGAGAGGATGGGACGTGACAGATACCCTGGCACCTGAAGGGTAGGCAAAAGGCAAACCAGTGCTACGTGCCATTCTGGAATGTCAACAATGGCAAAGGAGAGGAAGGCGCTAGGAAAATGGGAGCAAGGGCCACTGGTATAAGACCCACTAAAACACTGGTGGTGGCTTAAAGGGAAAGCACTGGGGGAAAGGGTGGCACAGATCTCCTCTCTTTCCCTTCCTCTCTTTGGCTTTTCCCAGTATGATGATATGGCTTACTGAGAAGCACTGAGGGAGAGGAAGGGAAAGAGGAGTAATACATGCCATTTAACCCTACTTGGCCTACTTGGATTTTGTTCCATCTGACCAAATCATTCTGGGTTTTGGGTTCTGCTAAACTGTGGCTGATATGGAACAGGATATCGGGAATACAGCAGATGGTTTAAAACATTCTTCCTATTTCATGTACACCCCTACCTAATATGGAGAAATCAATAGATACATCTTATAATTTACATTCCTAAAAAGGTCAATTTTTTTTTTCCTGGAGCACATAATTACATATGTTTAAATAACATTATTTATTAACAAACAGATGTCACGTTTTGAAATCTAAAGTCACTCTCATAACTTCCAAAAAAGATGTTACTTGAGTTTTTTTAAACTACAGTATTTGCTTTCTTTTCCTTTTTTACTTGCTGCCTCTAGTATTTGCGGAACATAATTGAGAGTTTTGCCGTATTTGATAATAATCAGTTTATGTATGTAGGCACATACATATCTTTACGTATGTATGTACACAAGTATATACAATCTCTGTATGAAAACTACTGAGGCATTACATTTCACACCACTGAGGTAGTACTTTCAGGATTAATACGCATTAGTCGTGAAACATTCCTCAGATCTTGCAACTGCTTAGCAGGCTTTCCAACACCTTCCTCAAATCTTTTTTCCACAACAGGAAGGACAGTTTCATAAAGGAAAGATGCATTTTGCCTGATGAATGCTTTCTTCTCAGGATCCTGTTCACACCGTAAACTGTAATCAACATGTTGGATGGCCACAAGGATTATCTCCATCAGACTTTCTAGAAGAACCATATGCAGCTCAGGGAAATACAACTTGAGAGCGTCCTCCAAGAAAGCCATGGTCTGTTTTGTGAAAGCCACAACAGTGTAGCTAAGATTCACCCAGCAGTCATCTCCAGTGTACTGATCAAAATTGGTCACACCACAGCTCCTCATTTCCTCTCTAAGCTTTCCCAAGGCTTCAGGGGTCATCAGGTTCATTCTCCTCCACATCTCTTCAGAGTTGCGATGTTTTGTGGCCTCAATTATGATGTCTTTGTAGCTCTGCAGAGCCCCTTTGATATCCTTTACTAGTAGGGCATGAATAATGAAGGTCAAATCCAGACCAATATCGCCAAGTTGCTTACAATGTTCCTTTGCCACCTTCAACAACAAATGACATAAATTAAATCTAAAGATGTTGCACAATGCAGAAATGGTAAAATAATCTTCCTATTGAAAACATTAGAGAACATTGAAACATAGCTTTAAACCAATCTCTGCATAGTATTTCAGGATAATTGTCTAATCCAGGGATGCTAACAGCCACATTTCTTGGAAGACTTTGTTGCCAAAAGTCAATGAGGGATATTAATACCTATTACATATATAATAGGCAGAAAGATGAAGGGAATGATTGGAAGGAAAGTTACCAATACCAAATATAATTTGAATTCAGAAAGCAGTTCTTTTCTTCCAGATTTTGAATACCTTAAAGTTTGTATTAAGCTCAAAAGAGGCTTTTGAGAAAGAAAAGGGGGGAAAGAGAGTGAAAGGTTTAGGACGAGAAAAAACAACCCAAAAGAAGAAGAATAATCTGAAAGATAAGTATAATATCAGAAAGCAACAGAAGAGAGGATTACAGATGAGAGAGTTAGAAGTAGAGAGACGGGGTAAAAAGGGGAGGGAGAAGAAGAGGGGGAAGAAGGCAAGGAAAAGAAGCTGTAAAAGACATAAACAAGAAATGGAGAAACAGGGAAAAGATATAAGGATTGTAACCATAAGCTTGTTTAGAGATAATGGGTGAAAATTAATTGCAAAAGGGATTCTGCAAAGGAATATAAGATAGCATTGTTGTTTACAAACAGAAATATTTTAGAAAAATTGATTAAAATGATGGATAAATATTTACTGTAAGGTAGTTGAATGTTGGTAATAAATAAATGAATTAAAATGATTGAAGATGGGACATTTTTAATTATTAGTAATGATTTATAAAAAATATGTGAGAAATATGTATGGAAAAAAAGAATAATAACTATGGAAAGTTTATAAGTGTTCCCAAGGAAGTATATTTAATTGAAAAGAAATGTAAAGATGTTAAGATTTTAATGAATATTAATGATATAATGAATTGGAATGAATGTGTTTGATATATATATATATATTTCTTTTTAAGAATATTGTGTGTAATTTTAAAGGAAATGTACCAAGCAGAAATTCAACTGGAAGATTATGTATTATATTGAATGCTATAATCTTAAAGGTTACATTGAAGCTTAAATAAGAGTTGAATGGATAAAATTAAAAGATATAAAGGTATCACACCTCCAATTGGACTACAGAAAAAATTTGTTTAATAAGAAAAGATAATATGAACATTGGAAACAGGACAGACAAAAGTATAAATATAATGATTTGAATTGAGATAATTAAAATAAAAGATTGAGAAAATTAAAAGAGGGAAAAACTATGTAGAAAATATCAAACGGTAATAAGATATGGAATAGAATATAAAATGAGCATGAAATTGATTTTGTTCTGTATGAAAAAGTGATAACTGGGGACCATCTATTTTAAAAAAAGATGTTTTATTTGTATTTTGTTTTTGTGAAAAACCCAAATAAAATTTTCAAATTTTCAAAAAAAAAAAAAAAGGCTTTGTGCCATTCAATAAATATGATTAGACATTGCCTGACTCCACTTCAAGATGCATTATTTCTTACAAATTTAACCTGTGACAGGAAGAATGGAATCTATGAACAGTTTAAGGCTTTTATTGCCCCACCTAATGTTAAAGACAATACAGATCTAATCCACGTAATACTGTTTATGTTAAAATTTAAGTAAAAATAACAAGTCTGCAGTAACCATATTAATTTAAAACATATAACTGAAACTTATTTCATACATTTAAAAGAATTGTATTCTCCAGTAATTTAAATATCCCTAATGTCAATGCTGATGCTAACGTGAAATAAAACTGGATAAAAGACAAGTTTCATTTCTATTACTCCCACCATTCAGTTTAACAGAAAAGAGTAGTCTATTCCATTTCAGTCTTTTCAGAGATAAAAGATAGTTAAAAACTAACAGCAGATGGTATGAGCGTGTATCTTGTTTTGGACACTAAAAAAGCAACATTAGGTTATACAGAGGCTCATCCTTTGTTCTATCAAGCAAAATGTGCTTTTTCAGGTAAGACAGGATCTGTGGTTAAGACCTATAGCTGCACTGCAGAGGCAGTGCATATGACTAACCTGTATTTTTCAACTACTAAGGTGAGTCTGTTTACCGCTAGCAGAACTGGAAATGAAAATGTTGCTGTCTTCCAGACCTTTTACCAATTGGTCGTAGGCATTTTGTTTTGTGTAACAAACAAGATGGCTGTATGTGCATTTCTGCTCTCCCGTGTTATGCCTATGTGTATATCTGCATTAGGAGGCCCCAACAGAAACTCCATGCCATTGATGTGACAAGATGGGAGAAGGATTTAGAGCTGAGCAGCCACCACATTCCAAAACACTGCCCAAATACCTCTCCCACAGAGATGCAATGACAGACTTTTTAAAGGTTTTTACTCCATTCCCTCTTTACTTACCTTTACACATTCAGCCGCAGTAGATAAACTCTCCTTACTATCAAACACCTGTTTGCTAAATGCATCTACAAACATCCGCATGGTAGACCGGGCCCAGACCACAAAAGCTGAGTAACACCCGCTGTTTCCAGCAAAGTCTGTCTCAAACTCTCTTGCGGTCTCTAACAGGCTGGTGAAGAAGACGTGACAAAGTTTGTGAATGTATAGCAAGGTGGCACCCTCAATGCGCAACTGACGGATGGCTGTGTGAACAGCAGCTTCCCTATTTTTCAAGAAAAGTTCACATGCCTTTGTTGACTGGCCCAAGCGAATGAGCTGAGAAACAGCTCGCCGGGTAGCTCTGGGTCCTCCTCGGAGAGACCTATCCGGAGACAATTCAAACACAAGGACCTCGGTGAGCTGTCGGACCCTTTCATCCACCTTAGCTCGCAACTCTCTAACCACCTGGGTCACGGGTTTGTCACTCAGATATTCCTTCAGCTTATCTAACAAATCAACCGCCCCTTCAAAGTCTCTCTGAGCAATGCAGACATCCAAGTCTTCCGGCAGTTCCTGAATCCATTCTAAAGACAGATCCACCGTTTCTTCTTCCGGCGTTGCCTTGTCTTCCTCCTCGGCTTCCTCTTCCTCCTCGTCTACGTCAAACGGATTAGTAGTCTCAGCAGGCACCGGGAGAGCCCGTGTTGGGACCTCCTGCTCCAGCCTCCGTTTCTCACTGAGAACTCGGTTTCTTTTGGCCTCGTCCAGCACTTCCAACCACTCTTTCTTGATCTTGGCATTCTCGGCTTGGAAGATGCGACTTTCGGGGAACATCAGCAACTTGAACATATCCTTCATGGGGGGGTTGTCCTTGACATTAACCACAGCCAGCCCATCGAGTGGGTAGAGGGCATCGTAACGGTACATGCCCCGCCGGTTGGGCAGCCACGCGGCCACCAGCAGGCAGTCGTTCATCAGGAAAGCGTGGACTTTCTGGATCTGCCCCATGTGGTCAGCATCGTACTCCACCAGGTCCCCGTTGTACACCAGGTACTTGCCAGGGCTCTCCAGCAGGTCTCGACAGCCCTCCACTTTCTCCAGGAGGGTGGTGAGAGTTCGCTGTCGGCCTTCCTCGTTGGCCGAGGCGTCCTTGTTGGCCGAGAGCGGCAGGAAAGGGTTCGTGTGAGGGTCGGTGGCGGCAGCTGCAGCTCGCCGGGCTCCCGCGACAGCCGGGTCTTCCCGCTCGCCGACATTGGCCTGCAGCAACAGGGCCTGGGTGACGGTTTCCATGATGCCTTTCTGCTCGGTGAGGATGTGGCTGAGCTGGTACATCTCGCTCTCCAGGTAGCTGATCTCGCGGGCCGTCTCGATGAACTGCCGGTAGTTCTGGTAGACGTTGCGCTTGAGGCTCTGCGCCGTCTCCTCGCTCAGCGCCTGAATGCGCTGCCGATGCTCTTGCAGGTCCCGGTCGCCATCCGACTGCTGGGACAGTTGCTTCACGTACTCTTCCGCCGCGTAACTCCCGGACTCCAGTTGCCGTCGCAGACGGTTCGCGCCACCGACCGCGGCCACCTCCCCCAGAGACACCGCCATGTCTGAGCCGGAGCAGCGGGAGACACAAGAGAGCGGAAACGAAAGAGCGTCCGCGCCGGAGAAAAGAGCCGCTCCCGACGATCTTCGGGCGAGAAGAGCCTGCGGGAAACGTCAAACGTCACGGAACGGCGACAAAGTCGCTCTCCGTTTCGCGCATGGGCACAGATGCGTCTCGTCGCGCAGGCTTCACCTCCGGACGTTCGCAGAGGTGCGCAAGCGCTTTGCAGCGTCAAGAATGGGGCTTCGCGCATGCGCCAGGCTCTGGCAAAGCCGCTTCCGGCCGGGGAACGGTGGCTGCGGGCGGTTTGGTGTCTCGCTTCTTGGAGGAACGATGGACGAGGACCTTTTGCTGGCCCTGCGGTTGCAGGAGGAGTGGGAAGCGGAGGACGAGGAGGTGCGGCTTCAGTCGATCTCCTCGGATCCTCCGCGGCCATTCTCGCTGATGGACGATGCCTGGGAGTTGCTCGACCCCAACCCCGACGTCCGAGGCCTCTTCCTGCAGTTCAACGAGACCCTTTTCTGGGGACGCCTGGCGGCGGTGGAAGTAAAATGGAGCCCGCGCATGACCCTGTACGCCGAAGGAAGAGCCAGGGAGGGAGGGAGGGAGGAGACAGGCCTCCGTAAACGGACGCCTTCCAGGCTGGGTGGCGCTACCGCTCCCTCGAGGTCCCTGCTGCTTGCAGTCCTGGGCATTGGGAGTGCGGAGAATACCGGGAAGAAAGGCTGCTCCGCGGGGTTCAGGTGTCAAGAAAGGTGCCTTTGGAGCTGCTTCCACCTTAAAAAAATTAAAATAGCACATCTACCCATTAAGAATTGATAAAATGTAGTCTGATGATGGTTTGATGAACCTTGACGTTTCGTTCTGATCGTCAGAGCTGATCCTGGTAAGCTTTCCTAGTCAGCCAAAAAGCACGCCTTGCAAGCATAATCAGACACGTATACTGGTTTGATGATCAAAATCTCGGGATTTTGAGCTACCACAAACCGGTAAGATGAGTTCATCTTCCTTCGGGTATTATCCCACATCATTGTAGTGCTTTTAAAGGTGTAGCAACAGTTTCAGCAGAATCTCATCTGCCATCATCAGGCTTCTGTATGGAGTTTGTATGTGGGTCAGGCTCCGTTGTTTTTAAATTTGAGGCTCGCCTATTGTGTGCCAGGATGTTTTTCTACATCCTGATGTGGGAGTCTTTGGTCGGTGTTTATGCACTTGAGTTTGTTTGATGTGTTTCTGGTTTTTCTGTTCTGTTTTGGGCTTTTGTATTGGTGGCAAACACTCTGTTCCTTATTGGAGACTTTCAGTGAAGCTTGGCTTGTTGAAAGGATGGTATTATCTATTATGAAGCTAGGTTTCATCTGCGTGCTGGTGGGGTGTGTTTGAGCTGGACGTATCAGAGGGTCTGTTCTGTGCCCAGGTGTTTGCCTGCTTGTGGATGGAAATCTATTCTATTGAGAGTGCAAGCTTCCAAATTAAATGACAGTCTGCTGGAACATCTCTTCTTATTCATGCTGTCCAGTCTTTTTTCAATCTCTATGCTCTCTGATGATTCTGTGCTGGGTTTTCTATAGTGGCTGGGTTTTAGTCCACTGAAGGTGATTTGTGACCTGTGGTTTTCATGTGTTGGATAGAGAGGAGTGTTCCAGCTTTTTTTACTTGATTTATTGTTCATCCAGGCGAGGTACTTATTCTCGATGTAGATTACTTATCTGACTATTCCAATGTATGTGGCAGGCATATGCAACAGGAAACTTGTATATGCCTTGGTTTCCAAGACATATTTATGTCTTTGGGGTTTTTAAGGATGGCTGCTAATTTTTTTTGTTTTTTTGAAGCGTCTTGATGTATCCTGTTTCAGTATATTAACTGATTTTGCGTGTATTACCTCTTATGTAGGGCAGGACACTGTTCCAATAGGTCTGTTCGTCTTCTAGGTCTCTGTATGTCTTGGTGTTTTTTGTGGATCAAGCTGGTGATTTTGTTTTTGTTGGAAGCCATTTGCTGTTTCAATACTTCATTCAGTGCTAGCAGTCTTTATATGTGTCTTGTCTGCCAGGCGTTTAGGTTCTGCGTAATTGTGTCTTCGCCACAGAATTATCTTGTGTGGAGTTGATATGGGATTGGCATTGAGGTACGGTTGTTTGTGTTTTCTTTTGGGATAGTGCTGTCCCATGTGCCTTCTTTCTTTTTGTTAGATTTATACATCAGGAATGGTAGTGTTTGTTTATTTCCGTTTCCATGTGAACTTTATGGGGGTGTGCTGTTTAGGTGTGTTAAGGAAATCTTTAGTTTGCTTTTTTCCATGGGGCCAAATCACAAATGTGTCGTGATGTATCTTAGCATATTTGGTTTGTGGGTGGCATTAGCCAGGGCTCTGGATTCGAATTCTTCCATGAACAGGTTTGCAATGATGGGTGACAGTTGGTACAACTTTAAAAGCACTACAATGACGTGGGATAATACCCGAAGGAAGTTGAACTGCACTCATGTTAGTACCCACGAAAATATATATATATATGTATATGTATATGTATATATGTATATATATATATTTCAGATTGAGATTTAAATACTCTTGCTACCATAGAAAACTGGGAGATCACAATGGATAACATTCTGCTTTGGTAGATTTTTGCTCTTGGGAAACAAAAATGGATAGCTTCTGCTTTGTCTTCTAGGTGCGCTGGAGTTTGCTGCTATGAAGGTCATGGTGGAATGTGCTCCATCCGACTAAGTGAACCACTTTTAAAATTACGGCCAAGGAAGGATCTCGTGGAGGTATTGCAAGATGGAATTCTTTCTACAAATTTCTTGCAGCCTAACATGGTTGAATGCATGTATAAACTGAGGAATATATTTTGTCAATAACAAATCAGATCTTGAAATATGCTTTATAATATAAGAAGAATAGTAAGATATCTAAATGTGGCAGGTAATCATATGAATAGCCAGGTAGAATACAGCACTTTGATTGATGCCTTAGTGCTCTGTGGTTGCCAAAGTTCAGTACTATATGTATGTAATAAAGTACTTTTTCCTAGGAAGTACGAAAACTCATTTGCTTTAAAGACAATGTTTTAATTCCACAAAGATAGAAGAAACAATGAGTTCTGTATTATAAATATACCAGGGAGCTCCAATGTAGCTATATGTGCCTTATTTCTAATCTATAATATTTTACTTGGGATAAGAAATGTCATGTATTCAAAATATATGGTTTACTTCTCAGACTTTTTCTTTCTCATTATAGCATAATAGTTACTTTGGCCAAGGGCTTCTCTTAATTATTGGATTCCAAACAAGGAGATATGAAATTCTATTATTATGAGGACAGAGATTCTCTGGTCCATGGCCAGTTAGCCAAGACATCTGTCTTGGCTTTAATGAGATCTGCTCTTTCCTCCATGACTGTTTTGTGAGAGAGAAGCAAACTAACTTTCTTAAGTTCTTTGGCTTAGGTCATGAATGGGTCAAAAAAAGTTCAATAGATCTATTTGCTTGGTGACTAGAGACAGTTTTACATAACTGTGGAATAAATGCAAAATACCAACAGTTTTACAAATTCTCATTGTAAGTCAAGTACATTTGTACAAACCTGAATTGTCAGCACATTTCAAAATTCGGTTCATATTTTTCTTACCATAGGGAACATAAACTGAAATTGATGAATCTCTTTCCAAAATATGGATATGCAATTGTCTTTGTTAGAAAATGGATACTTAAGTAATCTTATCAATTTCAGACTCTCCTACATGAAATGATTCATGCCCTGTTGTTTGTTACTAATAACGACAAGGATCGTGAGTCCCACGGTCCGGAGTTCTGCAAACATATGCACCGGATAAATCGCTTAACAGGAGCCAATATTACGGTAAAGGCTTTTTGTGATATATAGACTCATTTTCATTCTTCAAGCACAGAATAAGAGACTGCATGATGAGATGGCAAGCCAGTTCATGACAGGATGGTATCCTCTAGCAGAGTTGATATTTTCAGCCAATCCTCATAGTTCTATTATTAGCACATGTAATTTTTTTATCTTTTTTTTTGAGGGCAACTCATTCAAGTGAAAACATTAAGCTATAATGAACAGAAAATACGCTCTGTGTTACTATAGATTAATCTGAGTGTATCTAAAAAAAGAATTGAAAAAATGAGTGAAAATGGAACCGTAGAGAAAAAAAAGCATGAAGCTTATATAAAAAAGTGTTAGAAGATCAATAAATCAGAATGAATGGAAGAATATTTCACATATTTGTTGGGTATAATAGCAATATGTGTAAATGTAAAAACTCTGGATATAATAGTAACATGCTGAAATGAAACAAATACTATAAATTACATAAAATGAAATTTTACACTTGATTTTTTTTCTTTGGATTAGTGCCCAAGGGAAAAAAGGTGAAAGTTTAAAAAAATGGTAACATAACATAAATAGGTGGAGTAATTGGAAAAAATATCTGAATGTAGCTTGGTTAATTGTTTGTCTATGTGAGTTGTTTCAAACAAGCGTGAAAACTGATTCTGCCTAACAATGGGAAGAATATGATTATTAATCCATATACAAAAGTTAGTTGTTGGTTGGTCATATCAAGATAGTAACGATATATTTTTCTTGTATGAGAACTTGAGTGATGTATGTTACTCTTGACGAATCTATCTTTTCTTTTATGTATATTGAGAGCATTTGCACCAAGACAAATTTCTTATGTGTCCAATCACACATGGCCAATAAAGAATTGTATCTATCAATGTTAAACAGACTGTATGTGGCAGCAAGGGGTTGGAGCTGAAAATCAAAGATAAAGACATCTTTGTTGGACAGGTGAAATACTTGAAATAATGGCTAGTTATATTGTATATAAATGCTGAAAAACTAGAGCAAGATTGTGTACGTTCATAAATGTTTACTGAAAATGGGAAAATGGATAGACATGTAATACATGTAAATGTCTGTAGAAACACATATATTCTATAAAAAGGAATGAATGTTGAAGAAGTGAAAAATAGCTGTATTCAACAATGTACTTTTGTCCATGTTAGCCATGTGAAAGTAAGGAGTTGGGTATATAGGAAAAACAAAAAAAGTAGTGAGAGTGGGAAAATTAGCCTTCTGGACAATAGATTAGGGTCAGGAATGAATGGGTGATTAATTTATATGGACCAACATTGCATCAGTAGTATAAAAGTATATTGAAATAGTTTCCTTACGTTAAAAAATGCATGTAATTGGTTTGGAAAACAAACATAAGAAGGAAGAGTGAGTACACATAGAGAAAGTGGAACATTCAATTGAGTGGTCAGACCCTCTTATATCTTTAATTTGTTTGATTTACTGTTTCTCACTTCTTTTCTGCACTCTGAATATCTGAATTACTGCTTACCCTGAAAGGGAATATAGTAGCATGATAGATGTATATGTATTTATATAAAATGAAAGTTGTATTGTACAGTTTTCCCTATTTGGATTAATTTCAGATCTATCATGAATTTCATGATGAGGTGGATTTCTATCGTCAGCACTGGTGGCGGTGTAATGGGCCATGTCGAAATAGGAAGCCTTATTATGGCTATGTAAAACGTGTAATGAATAGGGCGCCATCTGCCAATGACTATTGGTGGGCAGAGCACCAAAAGAGCTGTGGGGGAACATATACCAAGGTCAGAGAGCCGGACAACAGCTCCAAGAAATGCAAGAAGAACGATGATCAAGCAAAAATCCTAGATGATGGTTCACGTATGTACCTTTTGTTATTTACCAACTATGTAACTAAATTCTGTAAATCTAAATGAAAAGAGTAATTAGAAAGCTACTTAATTTTTTTCTCAATACTGCTGATTCATATTTTTAGGTAAATAGAATTGTGTTCAGTATAAAAGCAAAAAGCACTGAATATTGATTTTCTAGATGAGGGTGATTTGAGATTAATTTGAATTAGTGATTCAGATCCTAAAAGCAGTTGGAACAGAATGAAGTTTTCCATAAGAGACTTTCTCAATTCCTCAACTCCAACTAGTAAAATGGTTTACCATCCCAGAATCCTTAAATTGTTTTAAGGCTTTTGTGTGCATGTATGCCTTAAAGTCAATCTTGATTCCTGGTAACTGCCTGGACAAATCCTTGTAGTTTTCTTGGCATTATTTTCAGAAATGCTTTGCCATTGTTTTCTTCTTAGATCTGAGAGAGAAATAGGCCTAAAGTCACCCAGCTGGCTTCATGCCTAAGGTGGGATTCATGGTTTTTAGTCTTGTGTTTTAACCACTATATAAGACTGCTTCAGGGGTGGGCTGCTTGGGGTTTTGCAGGGGTTCGGGAGATCCTCTAGCTAAGATTCTGCACAGTTTCGAGAACCCCCAAATCCCCTGGCGGGCCCTGCCCACCACTCCCCTCCCAGGAGTCTCCATGTGGCCTGTTTTGGATGCAGGTAAGTGCATGCAGCATGCCCACAGAGACTCGGGGAAGGTGAAAAACAGGCCTTCCAGAAGTTCAGGAAGACCGGAAACAAGCCCGTTTCTGGCTTCCAGAGAGCCTTCGGAGCCCGGGAAGGGCAAAAATGCCCTCCCCTTGGCCATGGTGCTGGAGGCTGACTAGGCCATGGCCATGCCCACCCAGCAACCGGGCAGAGAACCTGTTGCTAAAATGTTTTAAGCCCAGCCCTGGAATGCTTCTCTAAAATAAAAATAGAAAAAAACATCCATGTAAATTAAAATGTAGTTGCTTGTGCTCATAATCCTCATTGATTTTGCAGAATTCTCTGCAAATGCAATTTTATGACTGATACATCAAAATATTCTGGGAACATTTCAAGCTTTCTCTCCCCCCCTCCCAATAAATCCACTAAGTTCATTTTGCAATGGGTGTTCATCAGTACATGTAAATATATTGAGTAAAAAGCATTTGTAATAGCTGATGTTTATTTGAACTAAAAGAACCTCTGGTTTAATTTTAGGAAAAGCTCGTGGAAGCAGCATACAGAGCATAATACCTTTTAGTGGGAAAGGATATATCCTTGGAGGAAAAAGAAGTGAATCATCATTAGAGGGAGCTGTAAGTCCAAGCATTAAGAGCAGACAACTGCTCCAGTCACAGTATCATTCATCTGCTGATTCATCTAGGTCAAATCCTAAAAATGAAATCAAATTTGAGCAAAATGTTTCCTGCACAACTGTTTCCTCTTTGTTTTCTCAAAGCAGTCCTGAAAACAGCTCTGCTTCTAGTATCACATTTCCTAGATTTTCAGTTGCTAACAGTAAGGTTTATACTAATGTTAATGGCTCACCAATTAAAAATATTCCTTTGGGTGGAAAAAGGTCAGAATCAAATTCTACAAAGACTCCAAGAGATATACTTCACAAAGGGACTCCAGAAAACACAATTTCTAAATCAGCTACATTGACTCCAAGATCCCAGTCACCATCTCAGAGAAACAGCAACACCCAGACTGGTGGCCCAGCAAAACGAGCCAGAATGGAAGATTCAGTTACGTTTGTCAACTATTTTTTAAAGAAAGGAGAACTCAAGGAGACTAGTTCTGCTGTGAATAGTGCAGCCAAACCGGCAATCTCAGAAACATCCACTAGTGACCAAAATAGAAATGTATGTTGCCCTGTCTGTCAATCTGAAGTTTTGGAAATCAAAATCAATGAACACTTAGACCTCTGCCTCTCAAAAAACTTTTAATGTGATTTTAATCTAAGGCTGCTTTGCTCAAGATTTCTGTATCTCTCTGCATTTATGCACTTTCTGTGTTTTATGGAGAAAAAATTATATTAGATGTAGTTTTGTGTACCCTGAGTTTGAAAGCTTTTTCTCTGTACCTAGATGCTAATAACATAGTTAACGCTGAATGCAACATAGCCTTGAAAAAAGTGTCTCTAAGAGACTGTCTTATCAGTGATAATGATTTATCACTTATGATGATTTATAATGATTTATCACTTACAATGATTTATCTGATATTTAACAAAAGGATATGTCTAAGGTAAGAAAAATCATTTGCTATTGTTGCATTTATTGTTTGGCTAGTTTGGTTAGATGTTTAAATGCTAAATTGGAGAATGTAGTTTGAATATATGCATTTATTGTTTCAGGGTCCCCAACCTGTGGCCTGTGGCCCGCAACCTAATCGCCACTGGGCCACGTGAGGGGCCAGCCAGTGCATGTACAAATGGCCCCACTCACACAAGCCTCGCTGTGTGAGCACCCAGTTTTACGAGCCTCGTGGGCACTCTTGTGTGAGCCTCATCGTAGGCTGTGCCCATCACACAAGCATCAGTGCCTGCAGCCCCACTTGCGCGAGCGTCACCACAAACATCACAGGTGCTATGCACACACACACGTGCCTGCCCCTCCCACAAAATCATTCCCTTTATCCCCTCCCCCTGCTCTGGGCCACCAATCTGAAAAGGTTGGGGAACTCTGGTGTAAGAGATAGACATGAAATTGTTATTCCCTGAACTTGAAAGCTGATGTCATGTAGTAAAGAATACTGGCTTACTTTTCTGTTTACACTTAAAGAGATGGCTCACCAAGTGTTTGCTTTAAAATTATGTCTGCTTTTTATCACCCAATTTATATATTTTGGCTGGATTAACAAAGTTTTCTATTGAATTCAGAAGAGTTAGACTGATTATATCTTGTCCTATGCAATTTTTAATCAGGTAGATGTTTTTCTAAACCATAAACACATTGGGAAGGCTGTTACACTACCATTTTATTTATAAAGTGCCTATTAGAGTGATGTATGCCTCCTATTTGTTAATAATGTTTGAAATTTATTTCCTCTGAGATGGAAACATATTCTTGCACACAACAGTTGATTGTCAGCCATTCGTACAATTAAAAAGCTTTTGTTGCTGTTGTTTATGAGTACACCTTTCTCTATGACACAACCAGTCTCAGAAAATTATTCAAAATACACAAAGCAATCTTGAGAAGAGAATGCTTTGAAATAATAGGCAATATAAATTACTTCTATTGTGGTTATGCTTCATATTTATACATTATGATGTTGACAGATTTACATTTGATTGGGAAATGTGACTTTGATGCCATCAAGATCAACTTTAGATGTAAGATGCAAGAAACTTGTGCACAATCATATTCATCTTCAGAATTGGATGATGGAATGAGAGGAAGGAACTAGTTAAAAGGAAAGTTGGAGAATCAAAAGAACCAATTGTCCAAGATGCATAAAAATAATGTAAAACCATAAGATCAACTAAAATATACACCACAGTTGTTCAAAAGGTACATCAAATCAGTGTAGTGAAAGACTATAAAAGACATTTCCATTCAAAAATAAAAATATGGAAGACAATCAGAAAATCTGCCAAAACAAATTTGACAATTGTGTTCACACATCATGGATTACGCTCTATTAAATAAGCTACATTTTAGCTGCATTCAGATACATCAAAGCTACCATAGGTACAAAGAAACAAATCTTTAAAGCAGGGGTATTAAACTGAAGGCCCGGGGACCGGTTCCAGAAACAGCAAAGGACTGGCCACGGTGCTTCTGCCAGTGAAAACAGGGTCCCGAGCTGCCATGGCTTCCTGCGATCCTCTAGCAGTGAAAACGGATGTGGCCCTCCCAATCTCCATTTTCACTGGCAGAGGGTTGCAGGAGGCCATTGGAAACCTGTTTTCATTGGCAGAGTGCTTGGGCAACCACAGGTGCCCTCAACACAAGTGACATCGAACTGGCCATGCCTATCCCAGCCCCGAGGTAAAACACAACCCTGATGCAGCCCTCAATAAAATTGAGTTTGACACCCCTGCTTTAGGGCATTAACAGCAGACCTATTGTAAAAGGCAAAGAGTACAGGGTTGCCCCCAAAATTGATTGGATTGTGGCAACAGATCAAGGAGCAAAAAAGTGTTAAAAGATTCACCAGGTGAAAAAAAAAGGGTGACTTAAAACTTCACATTAGAATATAGAGTAAATAGAATATGAAGCATCTTTTAAAAGAAGAAACTGAAGATAAATCTGAAGTAAACTATGATTCTAATCACAAGCATCCATGAAGGGCCAAAGGGCTGGTCATGTGCCATGATACGATACAAAGTTTACAACTTACATGCTTGCATTAGACTAATACAAATATGTAAGGATGGGGTTTGCATCAGGATATCATGTGAGGCAAACAATTGTTCTATTGTAATCTGCTGTAGATTACATTCTATGCCTTTTGGGTAATACTGCTTGAACTTAATTTAGATTGAATTTCTCTAATTTATTCATTTTTGTTGTAACCAACTGTGTAGACGTAGTTATGACGAATCTCGAGAGCTACACCAGGGGTGTCAAACTCACAACACGTCACGTGACGTATCATGTTTTTCCTTTGCTAAAACAGGTGGGCATGGCCAGTGCGTGACGTATCCGGCCCATTAGTTTGACACTCCTGTACTACACTGCAAAACAAGAATGTCACTTTATTTACATTTAAGAGGCAATTTGTTACCAAAAAATGATGTATATCATAACCCAAAAGGCTGCTAGATTATTGTAGTTCAGGGGTGTCAAACTCAATTTCATTGGGGGCCGCATCAGGTTGTGGTTGACCTTGGGGGGGGCATGGCTGATTGGGTAGGTGTGGCCAACTGGGTGGGCATGGTTAGACACCACTCCCCAATCTGCTGGCACATTTCCTCTTCGCATTTGGTAGACCAGGACAGCCCTGCGGGCTGGATTCAACCACATGACAGGCTACATCCAGCCCACGGGCCTTGAGTTTGACACCCCTGCTATAGTTTTTCTAATTTGCATTGTATTTTACTGTTGTTTTTATATGTGTGGTTACATATTTGTACACTTTTATAGAAGGGGTCTCCCTAAATGTTAGAAATAATAAAAATACATCAAAACAAAAAACAAGGCTCTTGCGTTTATGTGTTGTTGAAAGACATTTGCTTATTGTTTTGACTTAAAACTTTTTAAGTTAAAAACACATTGTAGTAAAAAGATGGTCAGAAAATTAAATTTCTCAGAACAAAGTTTCTTCTAACATCAGTGTAAAAAATCTGAACTATTGATTTGATGAGGAACTATTTTTATTTAAAGGTTGTATGAACCAGCTAAAGATCTGTAATCAGTTGAAAAACCTCAACAATCAGGGTGCTTTATGTAGGTGGTTAAAAGTGAATCCTTCCCTAGGAGATGACTAGCCTTGAAAATGTATCCATATAGCATTTTCCTTTTTGTGGATTAGAAGATACAAGAGTAGGCAGAAGATCATGCCCTGTTTACCTAGTGATTGTGAATCTCTGAATTCAGTTTGTGTAGATATACTCAGAATACCTATCTACATCTCTCAATCAAGAACTATGTTTACCACAAGGGAGGCACTAAGGTAGTAGAGACAAAATGTTTATAATCATAGTGTTGATTTACTAAACAGGCCACAGCACTTTTCTCCCTCCTCTGCTTATTTTCCCTCAGCAGCCTCACTTTTAAAAACAATCACAGCTAGATTAGATAATTAAAAACAGGGTTTATAAATAAAGCTAACAGACTTTTTGACTACAGTTACAGTGTCACTGCCTGCTAAAAACAGGCACACACATGCACACACACAGTTTATCAGATTACAAATTAGTTGCTGTGGAATAGGCTTTAAAAGAGTTACATAATTACAAAATAACCACATTGTTTCAAAAACTTTTGTAATCTTTTAATTAGATTAGCTTTACAAGCAACTTGAGAGCTCTTTCAATAAGGAACACTGATTTTCAAAAGTTACGTGACTTTGTAATAAATCTGCAAATGAATCCTGAATTTCTTTGCCTGCTAGATAAAAGTCTTGTTTTACAGCTGGCTAATGTCATGAAATAAAAATAGCATCATGAAGCTTTATCTTTTAACCAGGACTAAACAGAAATACAGGCCATAAGACAGTTTAAAAATAGTCTGAAACAGGTTTCTATTTGGTGATGCCCCAGGCTGAAAATTTAACTGATGTGAACTGTTTTCAAATGGGCATCAGAGGCCCAGTTTGGTAACTTTTGTAAATGGAGATATATCTCCTCAGCAAGCGCAAATGTAAGATGCTGATAAAGGGACAAAAAAAATAAAGTCTTAGGTTTGCATTTTAACACATTAAATGTAATACAAAAGCAGTTAAAAGTTAGATTTACTAGGCCTAAACTGTGCATTGCGCTGCAGACCAGTCAGTAAAGAATTAACACTCCTTGGCCAGGCTTCCAGAGGCACTTAAGTAAGATGTGTTTTCTTTCGATTTACCAGGATGAAGAGAAAAGTCAAACTATTACAAGTTTTGACAGCTAGAAAGTAATTTTTGGAGAAGGGACAGAAGAGAAAAAAAAACCCAAACTTTTTTTTTGTAATTTCCCCAGGATGTTATTATAATGTTGAATTTTCTCCCTTCTGTCAATGGTCATTAAGCACAATCCTTCTTGTTTTTCATGTTTTACATGAATAGTAAGGTTTTTTTTTAATAAAAATTACTGAACTTTCCATAGAAAAGGACTTTTAAGAATATAAACTATACAGGTGTTAAGTTGCATACAGAGAAACATTTCTGTACACTTACTTTATTTTGATTAAGTGAGGCAAAAAGGGATTGGGGATGCTATCGGTAAGGCTGAGAGAATTTAAAAGCTTCCCCTGTCAGGGAATCATATTTCAGCAGAAAATTAAAATAAATTTCATATAGCTGGTAAATGAATGTTATTGTTCCTCACTCCCCCCCCCCGAAACATTAGACCATTGTAAAAATTTCTCCATAGTATGAAATCCTTCACATATTAAGCCTGCAGTGATGCACTTCAGTCTTAATGTATTTAATATACACCTGACATTATGTAAAAGGATCAAGGGGCAAACAGTAAAGGATGAGGGATGGTAATGCTTTGAGAGAAAACTTATCTCTAATTTTAACTTACATGAATGAGAAAGCTTTCAAATGAGTTAAGACAGATCTCCCATCAAAGTAGTAAAAGGGGTGTTACTTCATCTAAAAGCCTAGAAAAGCCCTTACAGTTTAGGTACTGAATGATATTTGTGGACAGAATCCACCTAGTAATTCATCTGCAGAAGTTACACAAGAGCCCAGCTTTTCTTTGAAGGACTGCATTTCCCTCAAATGGGTTCACAGATGAAGTTCCCAGTGGAGTACACCCATAGCGTTCAACATTATGACAGTACAGATCTCAAGTTCACTTAGTGGCCAGCCAGTCACTTAGAAAACCCAAATGAGACAGGTTAAAAAATGGTTACTTTCCAGATTCAGTAAGTAAAGCCATAAGTAATTGACAGAAAGACAGGCATCTGTTTCATGTTGCTTAAGTTTCAGAGAGAACACAATACAATCAATCAAATCAGCATAAGATATGAAAAATGGGTTCTCAGGTGATAATTAAAGTGCTCCTTTTTGGATTTTAGGTAAAAAGACAATCATTTACTGGCATTTCATTTATTTAAATTAACTTTTATGTGGTAGAATAATGGGGAAAATAGCAGATTTACAAAAATAGAGAAATGTTGCTTTGAAGAATGTTTTGTTCAATTTTGATCACCAAACCTAGTTATACAAAATTATTTAAATTCACTATTTATCGCTTTTTAAAGAGGAAGATGAACAGCAGTGAGCTGAATGACTGAATGTCAAAAGATGAATGGTAGAAAATCTCTAATGTCGGGCACTTCATGTGTAAACTGTTTAGCAGTCACAGGACTGGAGTCACAATCATGGAGTACAATGCTTCAGCAGTTAAAAAGCGATTTGATGTAACATCAAAACCCATTGTTTACCGATTCAAAATCTTGATTTGGTGTTGATTTTCTTTTTCTTATTATTCACATTCAAAAATTAATAGATATCACCATTTGATGAAGGTGAGGTGAAAAGAGCCAGGATGTAGAGGAGGGAACTGCAGATCAAAAGCTTTACAAATGTTCTTTCCCATTTGAATCCAAAGGTTTATTTAGTTCAACCCTCACACCTTTTTCACCTACAAAAAAAGGGAGGATATTATATGGAAAGATGGTACTGGTAGATGGATTTGAAATAAGTTGTAATTTTCCTTTTCTTAAAACTTTAAAACAAAATACATATTTTTAGAACTTCACAATCAATGCCTGTTTGAAACCAAGTTAAATATTAGTTGGCTATTACAATAATTATTACCTAACAAGACATACTGAACTATACAAAGCTAATAGCTGAATTTGGAAAAAAAAACCCAGCATCAAGGCACATCTTTGTACTTGGTTTTTGAATATTAAAACTATTTTTATGATATTATTTTGTTATAATTAACACAGTTTCATTTAGTTTCATTTTTATTTATTCACCTAATTTATATGGCTACCCATCTCACAAAAAAGTGTCTTTATAGGCCCTACAACCATAATTGAGCCCACAATTAGTCCTTGAAGCAGGTGACATTGCCTCCAGAGTCCCACCAAATGTAGTTCTCTGACAGGACCGCCTCTTCGGCTGGAACTGATAGGACAGGCAAATATAGTCAGGGAGAAATGGTCCCTCAAATAAATCTGGCCCATGTAAAAAAAAACAAACAGCACCTTGAATTGAAATTGAAAACAATCTTATAACCAGTGCAGTTTGTGAAAGTTTGTAATGTATGTTCTAGACCAGGGGTCCCCAAACGCCGGGCCCCGGACCGGTACTGGTCCGTGGATCATTTTGTACCGGGCTGCAAAGAAGGAATAATCGTGATTAAAATATATATAAAAATATGTTTTTAGTAAAGAAATAGTAAAGAAGCCCTTTACNGGGGAAGAATTGATTTTGCTGGTCCTTGAAAAAGTGTTTCTGTGTGAAACTGGTCCCTGGTACAAAAAAGGTTGGGGACCACTGTTCTATAACTGCATGTGCTACTGCATTTTGTACCAGCTGAAGTTAACAGTTTTATAGTTTTAATTCCAATTTAACTTCTGTGGACCTCACTCCATGTTTAAAAGTCCCCTGATGTGTCTATCATCCCTGTCACATTTTGATTTTTTTAATTTTCTTTGTTCAAATTTGTAATTTTAAAGTTTCCAGATACTCTTCAAGGGCAATCCCACACAAGTAGAAGCAAAATTTCAAGACACTTCAGAAAATCAAACAGATAGATCCTCATCTTTTAGAAACTATGCAATGTGCCTATCCAAAGGCTATATACTTTTTCCATTTTCCTCTTACGCTGCCACAGCAAAAGTCAGCTATTAAGGAATTTCTAATACAGAGATACATCATTCTATTTTTGCCAAAGTAGTCAATCTTAGTAAACTATACTCCTAGAGCAGATAATGCTTGACATTTTAATACAGTAATAGTAGCTCAATTTATGTTGATATTATTTTATTATTATTTAATAAATTATTAATTTATTAATTAAAGGTAAGCAACTTACTTACCTGTTAAGTATTTTACTTTTGCACGGGCTCTTTCATCTGCATCAAAATACCACACTGTTATTGCGTACCTTTAAAAGAATAAAAAAGGTGTACAAACATTAAAATAATGCTTGTTAAAATTACTTGAAATTATTTCTATTATACTTGAAAAGTACAATTCCAATACAATTTGTCAGTTTTATAAAACAATTTCCCCCCTTATGTGGTGCCGATGAGTATAATCATCTTTTGTAATTTTATATAATTATTAGGGAACTCGGTATTTTTTAAAGTGAAGCTCAAGATAATTACTATCTTAATTTCTCTAGAACTAAGACCTCTGTAATTTATGGAAATTCATTTTAAATCAATATGAAAATAAAAAAATATTGAACAAGGATATGTACAGGCCTTGCCCAAGAGCAACATAGAACAATCCAGTCAAAGTTATTTTATTTCTTACAATCAATAGCCTAGACTTTTCACTAAAGCCAACTCCACTAAAACAAGATCCATTATAAAAGTTCATTATTGCAAAATAATAGTCCAAAATTCTAACTTTTTATTTATTATATATTCTACAGTACTTAAACTGATGGACTTTGTCTCTAATGGCTCACAAATAGGAGCAGCAGGGTAGACCCCCCTCCAAATTGCAATAAGCATTTAAAGAGGGTTTTGTTCATCTGTAACTTTTTAGAAAGAAATTAATGTGTTTTTGAAAGCTAAAGCAGCAAGTTTTTAACATTTCACACTCTACCATGGTTCTTTAAGATCTGTATGTATGATTCATTCATCTCACCTTGTAGCAAATGCAGGCTGCACTTCATGAGGGTTGCGGCGATCAGACCAGAAGAACAGCAATCGATCAAATTTAGGTTCAATATCAGCAAACTGGGCTTTGCCTTCTGGGAATATTCGAAGAATACCTCCATTTATCTTGAAAAAAATCCAACAGGAATTTAAATTTTTAGTCATCAGTTATTGTAAGATATTATTGTCTACTACAATAGTTAACAGCAATAATGGCAATTCCAAATTTCCTCAGGATGATTACAAAGAGCCATCATACTAAGATGATACAAATTAGGTTCTGGCTGTCTTCTACAAACTTTCCAAAAGATAATTCTTCTTCCTCCTTCCCCCTTTCAACATATACATTGAGCACCACAATTAAAGATATAACATATTTGGTACTTTATTATAAGTAAGTTTATTACATTTGCATTTGAATCAGGTATTTGAAGAGACATCAGGTAAAACAAAGGGTGGAGGATTATGTTTATATATCAACAACAGCTGGTCTCAGGATGTAACTGTAAGCTTTTGCCTGATTGAAAACTTAAGAGTCTTTAATACACCAACTGCCCAAGCCATCTTACTTTCCACAATGGCGTTCCTTCTTCATTTCTCCAAATAGCTGTGATGGTTCCTCCACAAGCCTGTGAAAACAAGGCATTACAAACTCTTAGGACTGACTCAAATTAGAGAGCGCTGAAGCCAAACACAGGTTCCCTATCCCAGTCATTTTAGCGAGATATCTCAATCAAGGCAATAATTTAAGGAAAGGAGCCCCCTCCCAAAATAATTCCAGCATGCTAAATTGCCCTTCCACTAGCAGGCAAAAAAATACTTATAGACCACTGCTACAAACAGTAAAAGAACTGGTGTGTGTTTACCCTATAGCTCTCTTTCACCTACGCCAGCAGCTGTGGCATCTCTGACCACAATGCCATGCATTCACCTCATGTACCTGCCTACAGCAAAGCACTTAAAACCATTAAAACCCAAAAATGAAAGCATCAGTGAACTTGTCAGCATGAGCCCAAAGCCACTGAAACTCCAAGCCTAGCCTTGATTCAGCTGCATTTTCCGAATGTTTTGAAGATGCCTCTGCCGCGACCAGATGAGCCCTCTCAGCTACTTAACATCAGTCAGACCGAGGGTGGGGGGAGGGGGGGAGGATATCTGCAAAAGACTTATGTGTACCAACAAGGCAACCTGCCACAATACTATCGTAACAATAACCTTGGTTCACAGCTAAACCTTAAGCCAGACCTACGTCGCTTCCAAAGAGGAAGCAAAAGAAAAGGTGACAAAATACTCTCTCTTGTCCTCCTTTATTTTC
>BHFT01047593.1:0-30435 GCA_004320025.1 Laticauda laticaudata | reverse complement strand
CGGAAAGGAACGGAATGGGGGAGGACGTAGGGACGGATGGAAAAGCAGATGACTAAACGGAAGATCAGTGATGGAAGAGGATGGGAGCAGATGGGCACATCCGGCACCACGCTTCACCACGGGGCAGGTGACAGACAAGCCGACGCCAAGAGGAACATGGATCAGACTGGATGCAGCAAGGAAGCGATCAGCGCCGAGCGACGAAGCGATGCAGCAGGAGCCTAGCGATGAAACAGGATGAGGTGTAAGGCGGATAAGTCGATAGATGGAATTGAGAGTACCGATATAGACGTAGAGATCGCCATAGACATTCACTGGACTGAGGGGAGGATGAATTGAAATCAAGCCCCGACGGATATAAAGGGAAGCACTCCCAAGCAGGGTCACACAATTCGCAGGAAAGACCTGACTTTCCAGACACAGCTTGCCACGGCAGCGCAGAACAACCAGCCAGCCCAGCCAGGCAACCGGCCCACAACCATGCGGGATAAGAAGAGGACAGCGGGCCACCTCCTCCCCACCCCCTTGGTCTACTCTGTTCTTCTGCGCTGGGGCCTTTTTGCCAGCCCGGGCTCGCTCTTTCTGGGGCCTGGGCTGGGGCTTCTGCTGATGACGTAACTTCTGGAAGAGCCTGCTGAATTGCTGCCTTATGGCAGTGCGTGCTTCTTGCTGGTGCTTGACTCTGCTGGCATTACTGCTTCGCTGTGCTGGTGGCTTTCTGTGGTGCTTACCTCTGGCTGGCACTGCTCTGGTGCTGGTGCTTCTCCTGGTGGCTTTACTCTGCTGCACTGCTCCTGGTGCTAGGGCTTCTGTCTGGTGCTTACTCTGCTGGTGCTGCCTCGGTGGCCTGGTGCTTCTGCTGGTGCTTAACTCTGCTGGCGCTGCTCCTTGGTGCTGGTGGCTCTGGCTGGGCTTACTCTGCTGGCGCTGCTTCCTCATACCTGCTGTACTACTGGTGCTCCTGGTCCCTCTGGTGCCTCCTGGTCCTGCTGGTCCTGCTGTGCTCCTGGTCCTGCTGGTAGCTTCCTGGTCTTGCTGGATGTCTCTGGTCCTGCTGGTCCTGCTGGTGCTGCTGGTGCTTACTCTGCCTTGCTGATGATCCTGGTCCTTGCTGGTGCTGCTGGTGCTGGCTGTGCTTGTGGTCCTGCTGGTCCTCTGCCTGGTGCTGCTACTGTGTTGCTGCCTGCCTCTGGTGTGGGTGTGGAGGACGCAGCCCCCAACCTGGAAGCTTCCTCTGATGAGGGTCCAATGTGGTTCCACTGCCAAAGGGAGGAAGAGGCAGACGCAGAACATGGAGAGGAGGCAAAACAACATAGAAGAGGAACAATGAGAATGAGGTGCTTCGCAGTGGCTGAGAGAGAACGAGTATCTATGACGGAAGGGACACAGGCTCTATAGGGACCACCAAAGGGAAGGCAGGCTGCTTGGAGAGAGAAGGCGGAAGAGCTGGCCTAACAGCTTCGAAGGTGCTCCTCGGCTGGTGGAGCACATGTACACGTGTACGCGGGAAGCTGCACCAAAGAAATCTGGCCCAGGCCGGCGTCAAGCTGGACGGGACAAAGAGACATATGTGATGGCCAAGGTGGCAGCTTCCTGGAGGGTGAGATCGCACCTGAGGAGCAGCCCCTCTCACTAACCCTCTCTCTCAGGGTCAGGCCTGCTGAGACCCAGTTTCTCTCTGGCAGAGAGTCAGCTCCGTGTCTCCAGGAGGTATCTGTGGGAGCGTGCCACGGCGGAGATCCCCCGACACGCTGTACTACCCGTGGCGGAGCAATGTGGAGGACCCCCTGACGCAGTGGGAGAAAGGAGACGGCACTTCCACCCAGCCCAACCCGCATCCACCCCCAGCGTCCACCATCCACAGAAAGGCAGAGAGGCAAACGCGGAGGACAGAGCAACAACACTGTCCTGCTGGAGATAAGAAGACACATCAGGAGCAGCAATAGATCTCCTCTCTCAGCTGGTCCCACCAATTCCCTCATCCTCGCAACCGCAAGCCCTTCCTCACCTATGTGAACGCAGAACCCTCAATGGACATGGCGGAAGCCCCCCCGTCGCGCTCGCCCGGCCCTAGAGTGTGAAGGACAGGATCACTGATCTGCTTCACAACCCTGCTCCAGACCAGCTAACCGCTCCCACCCAGTCCAAGGTGCTGGCTCTCTCCACCCCAGGTGATGTCACTCCCTTCCAAGGCTTTCCCACAGGCCCTCTCCTACCGAAGGTCTAAACAAGCTACCGAGGAGGTCCAGCAGCACAGGCAGCAGCCGGGCTTCCCAGTCCAGGCACATGTACATCGGACGTGCACCGGTGCGCACTGTGATGCACGATGCCGACCCACGCCACTGATGGCCACCAGCGCAGCTGATGCCACCCTATGCCACCTGATGCCCCTACCCCACAACCAATGCCACCCACGCAGTCCTCACCCAGGCTGCAGACCAGACAGCCCCAACTACACTGTCCTTCCTCCACCCCAGCAGCCAGCCGCGCTCAGTACAATCTTGTCATCGGTACCTGGGCTGACACCCCCCATGCTCATGGAGGAAGGGGCTACAGCCTCAGGGCGAGCAGCTTTCTAGCTGGTCCTAAGCCAAGTCTGTTGCCTCTCGGGCAGCCCCAAACAGCCTGGCCCTCAGGCACCCCGTGGCGCTTCAGACCAGCCTCAGCAGAAGCCACCCCACTCCACAGCACCTGGACCCTTCACCGGCCCTGGACTGGGCACACCTCCGAGTGACCAAGAGAGTGTCAGAGACTGGGTGTGTTACTCTGTTTGACTTTTATTATTTGGCTTGGGATCACTGTGACTTGGGGTCAGTTTTTCTTATTAGCACAGCAGCTTGTTTATTATAAAGTATTATCTTTGCTTCACACTCAGCTTTCTGGAGTCCTCGTCTTCTCATTTATTTTATTACATAAAGTCTTGGTGGAAACTTTTAGAAATGGTTTAAGCCTTGCATGCTTGTGGGATGGGTTTTAAGATAGTCAGTGGGAATGGGCAGGGATTACCTATTGGAGATGGGTATAGGTATAGCAGTGGGATGGGGCAGGGGATACCTTTGGGATTGGGTATATAGCTGTGGGATGGGTAGGGATAACCTGTGGTGGACGGGTAATAGCTGTGGGATGGGCAGCAGGTATACCTGTGGATATGGGTAAATAGGCTGTGGGATGGGCAGGGATAACCTCTGGGATGGGTAATAGCTGTGGGAATAGATAAACTTCCAGTGCAAGCATAGTGGGACTGTATGGTCCACCCCCAGGTGCGCCACACTATGGCGCTTTATTATCAATAATAATGTAATCATGTCATCAACACATTTGAACATAAACACAACTCTTTCTTAAATGCCCTGTTCATTGTAGGCCCACCCAACTATACAAGGCCCAATCTCATCAGTTGTGATGAGACAGGCTGAAAGGAAGCATCCATTAGATCATCTATCATGCCTTGTGTTTGCCATCCTGACTAGCTCCTGCTACGCAAGGCAGGGGTGCTGTACTGAAAGTGAGATCCAGGTGAGTTGCTCGCCCCTTTTTTTAGGCAATATAGGTTTTCCACTATGTGTCCTTTTGCATCCTCTAGTGCATCCTGTGAGACATCCTTAATATCCGAGATAGGTCCCCTCTTGCGAACGTTTTTTCCATTTTAAATGCTTTCTTTGCGAGCTGCATCTGCCTTCATCTTTCTCCATCTGTGCTACTAACGCTGCGAGTCCGTTCCTCATATCCGTTCGCTTCCTCCCTGTGTCCGCTTTCCGCTGGACCTGGAGGATTTGAGTTGTGGCGGATGCGCAGCGGATGCCTAGCGGGATGTAGCGGATGCAATAACGGATTGATGACGGATGCAGAACGATGTTCACCGTATGCGTTGCGGATTGCAGAACGGACGCGTTGGATACATTTTTCCGCTCAAAAAAGTTTTGAGGCAGCTTCAAAACTTTTTGAGCGAGCGGATGGAACCTCAGTCGACAGATGCTGGACAGATAGAGAGGAAGAAAAACGGACGCAGTGAGTACAGAACGGATGAATCACGTTAACCAACGAATGGCAAGTATTTCTCTCCGTTTTACATCCTCTTTCCATCCGTTGGTGCAGTGTGACATGGGCTTTAAATACAATGATGGGTCATAGTTGTTTTTATTTTGGCTTGCTGTCACTAGATGGCAGGAGAACAAAGTCAAGAGAATCTTTCGATTGCTGCCCTTATATTGTCTTCTAGCAATGCTCTGAGGACAGGACAGCTCACAAGCCTTGAAAGGGAGGTAGATTATAGGTTGGCAGTCAGAAGAATACAAATCACCAGCATATTTTTCTAGCAACTCAAGAAGGAATATTTATTAATACAATTGTGAGGAACAGCATCATAATTACCCCCTCCCCAATTTATTGATGAGAGAGCAATATAGATTTGGAATACTGCATTGTTAAAGTGGACACTGAAATATTTGCTAACTGCTTTACTAAAAATCATAAAGGTTGTCTGAAAGAGCATAATGTAGTTATTTATGTTCTAATCTATTTTTTTTAAGAAGTCCGTTTACAGGAAATGAGGGTAATGTCTGAACCAAAAGGATTTTGGTGGGGTAGCATTATGTGGCTATTACAAATAACATTAAAATTTTGTTTAAATACTGTATTTCCTCACAATAAGAACACAGAGAAGGAATTCCTGCCTGTTACTGGTGAGACATTTCTATAGGATGACTATTCAGATTCAAGGTCTGCCCTTAAAAATTGGCAGTATGATGGACAGAGTGCCACAGTGCCATTCTTTTGAATGTGTGTGTGACATTAGGTTATATCTGCCATTTAGGTTCCAAAGATTCCAGGGTTATTTTATGCAATATCTCAGGACAGACAGCAAAGGCCCCATTAACAAGCCAGGAACATGATTGATGGTTTTCTAACTATCTGTTTAGGATCTATTCTGCAAGTATACACATTCACCATTCACATGCACATATCAGACTGAGTGAAAAGGAAGAAAAGTGAAAACAAGGACATAAACAGAAAGTGCCCTTGTCTTTACTACATTTTATACAGAAAAAAAATCCTACACCTTATTTCCATCTTACATTCTGTGGGTCATGATACTTCTGCTGAGCAAGTATTTTTTGTGCTGCCAGATGTAATTCCACTTTGATGCTTTCATTTCTTTTCTTAAGGCTTATTTATCATTCCTGTCCTTGAGATCACGTACAAAAACATCACTACTAACACGACTGCTTGGATTCCTTTCCTTAGGAATAGTCAACTGAGGTTTATGGCATTTCTCTATGAAAGGTTTATTAGGTTTATTATAGGTTATTCTTTAGATAAATATTTACAAGGAACAAGAAATCACTTTGGTTAAAAAAAAAACGATTGAAAATAGGAATGGAAGTGAGGTTAGAATTCATATGGTCCCTAGATTATATACTTTGTCAGCTGCAAGTTAGAAAGGTTTATGGAACTCCTTAAGGAAGTAAAAATGATAATTTTAAAATCCAGTTAAATGTTAAATATTAAGACCAAGGGAATGCCATTTCACTTAGTGAACACACAGCTGATGGCAAAGAAATGAAGGTAGTGCAAAGTTTCCTGATTTTGGACTGCAAGGTAGATAAAAACAGGCAGTATGCTGTAGAACTAGAGAGGATCTGAATGCTAGGAGAAAAGCAGTGACAGAGAAAACAGTCAACTATGGTCAGTGTTAAAATGTTAATGCAATGATCTTTCCAGTGGTAATTTATAACTCTGAAAGCTGGTTATTAAGAAACAATGAAAGAAAGAAGATAAACACTTCTGGATTTGGACATAGTTACTAAGGATATAAGGACATTAAATAAAAGTTGATTTTTCTGTTATGGTAATCCTTATTAGCTAGCAAAACCCTGCATACTTTGAGCTCATTATATGAACAAATGTATGAAAAAAATTAATGTATTTGACAAGTAGATGGAAATGTAGGAGGAAAAATCCATCTGGTTCAGTTCCAAGACAGAAGAAAGACACTGGAAATAAAATGGAGGCTTATTGGGAAGAAGGATTCTTTTATTGATGAGCAGAACCACTAACAGCATCTGGTTCTGGAGCAGCTGACCAAATGGCAGAATGAGTGGATGGATCTTTATAGATTTCTGGGGTTTTGCGTTTGAAATGTTTCAGGGGGTTGTGAAATGTTGTGAGTCTGGTCCTAGAATTTGGGGGGGGGGGATGCAAATTTTAATCCCAACATTTGGAGCTGAGGGTTTTTTGTTTGTAAACAGATTAGCCCAGTCTTTCTTAATGGGCACATCTCTGAAGACTTCAGACATCTGCTTTACTGTAATATAATAAATATATTATATTTATAACATATTACAAAGATAATATTCTACCTCTTAATATTCCTCAAAAAATTTCATCCTCTAGAAGGAGGGGGTGTGTCCCACAGAAACATAATGGAAGGTTGCAAAATAATCTCAAATTATTGCCAGGAACAGGTCAAATGTGAGTGCTTGGAGTCTTGACTCTGTGGCACTGAAGTAACAATACACAGATGTTGTATCCAAGATGTCAAGCCACATTATTAATAGCTCAATACTTTTCCAGTATCCTTTGAGATTTATATATGTTTAGGCAAACTATTCTGGATAAAAAAAGCCATATTATGCAAAGCACAAAAAAAGCAAGAAATCGTGAGCAAAAACATTTAAAGGCAGGAAATAAGCAAAAATAAAATACAATTAAAATCAAGTTTACACCAAAAACATTCATTATGCCCGTCCATACCTTTCTGTTTTGCAAATTATATTACTTCCACTGTGCTTATGTTCATATTCATATATGTTTTATTCTTGAAACTTCTTACCTTTTTCTTTTTGAAGATTCATTCAACCATGACCTGATACTCTCCTTTGCCTATTACTTTTCTTTCATACATTTGTTTTGCAATTCAAGATTATTATTTTTTTCTATATGACCAAATCATTCAATGTATTGTACTTTACCAGGGTCCTTCTGTTCGCTATTCATTCTGCAATATCTATTGTTTTACTATAGTTTTTAAGTCTCTCATTCTCATGGCATTCAACTTTTACATATTTTTTGAGATGCTTCACTTTCACTTCCAATTCATATAACAAAATAAGCAGAAGTATTTTTTTCTATTGACAAAAAAATCATTCTTGACAGACCCCATATTATTGCTGTCTTCCTAACAATGTTAATGTGTCATTTTCCCATCAGATTTCCAGGGTAACCAGTGATGGCAGGGATTGCATGCACAATGCCAGTTGGCTGTCTTTTTGCCAAATTTCAGAACCAACTGTTTAAAACAACTGGCTAAGTCATCCCACTTCCTTTTGGACAAAAGGATGCAATCTTCCATTCTTAATATATGTTTATGCATGTTCCAGTCACAGCATACTTTGGCGATGTGGAATGGAGTTGAGGGATTCAAATTGTCTCTTAATTTTTTTACCTTTTGTATTTGTATTGTGTGCAGAAGTAACCCAATGCATCACAAGAGAAGAAATCCTACATTTATCACACTGATTGGATTCATACAACATGATTGGATGTCATGTAGTTCGATTAATAGTTTAGTGTGTTGCATGAATAGAACCAACAAAGCAAGAGCCAGCATGTTTAGTGATGAAGATTTTAAACTAAGATAAGAGATCTATGTTTAAATGTATTCCCAGTTGTTCCTGGGAATAAAAAAAAAAATTATGAGGCCTAGGAACGCCTGGAGATCGGTTTTGTTTTTTAGTCTGGGAGCGTCTTTGATAGCCTTCACCTTCTTTTCGGTTGGGTGAATGCCTTGCTCATCGATTAAATAGCCCAAGAATTCGACCCAGTTAGTGGCCAGCTCACATTTCTCCTTCTTAACTTTTAGGCCTGATTTTCTAAAGCGAGTTAAGACTTCTTTTAACCTGGTCTCTAGCTGGCTGGTTTTTTGCTGAGACCAGTAATCGTCGAAGTATGGGACGACACCTTTGATTCCATTCAGTAGGCGTTCCATGAGGCTTTGGAAAATGCCTGGGGCAACTCTAACACCGAATTGGATGCGGTTACATTTGAATGCCCCTCTATGCGTTACTATTGTTTGTGCCTCCTGCTGTTATTGGATCAATGGGTAGCTGCTGATAAGCTTGTGCTAGGTCGAGTTTTGCGAATATTTTTCCCTCCCCCTAGTGAGTGCAATAAATGTTGCACTACTGGCACTGGGTACGCGCTTTGTTGGAGCGTGTGGTTCAGGGTTGCCTTATAGTCCCCACAGATGCGCACTGACCCATCTGGCTTTACCGGTGTTACAATAGGGGTTTCCCACTTGGTGTGGTCGACTGGTTCTAAACCCCTTGCGCTATCAACTTATTCAGCTGTTTATCATTTTTTTGGTTTAAGCGGCGAATGGAACGCATCTGGCCTTTAAGAGAATGGGGGCTATTTTCAGGTCTAGGCTAAACGAGATTTGGGTCCCCTGGTACTTGCCTAGAGTCCTGTCGAATACATCTTGGAATTTGTGGAGTAGGTTCTCCTCCCAGTTGGTAGTAGCAATGCGGTTGATACTGGTCATCCGCGATTCCAAGAGGCACAAACCATTCAATTCCTCGAAGGCTACGGTGGTCACGGTCGACGATAGTTTGGGGCAAAACTTCAGTGTGTTGTTCAAATTCAACTAAAAAATGTCCAGGCCAACAACTGGGATTCGATTTCCTGACAGTCTTTTAGCACAAGTTTTTGTTTCTTTAATTCTTTCTGCTTGATGTTCAGAATTAGGCGCCGATGGTATTCCAGGATACCATCGATAGGAACGACCTGTGTTGACCTCCATTCACAGGGTCTCCCTCGATGCTCACCTCTATCCGAATCTTCTTTCCCCTTTCCACCCTGGCATTATCGATGGTGACTGTCTGATGCGTTTCTTCTCTGTCACGCGGTTCTTTTATTGCGGTTCCATCGGTTGCCGGCTTGTCTGTCATCGTGTCTCTGGGGAGGGTGCTGCTGCGCATCTTTTTGGACTATAGCTCTTTTTGTTGCGGCAGACCCTTTCGATGTGCCCCCTTTTATTACAAGCCCGGCATATTGCATTCAGACCGTGGGTGATTGCCTCTGCAGCGCCACACATTGAAAATCCCGCCGATTCTTCCTTTTTTCGAGCCATTTTCTATCTGAATAGAGTCTATGGACATCTTCATCGTCATCTTTTGATGTCACTCTGGGTTTTCGACATCCTTGTGGTGGGTTTGTCGCTGTGGGCTGTTTCTTTCCTCCCTTTGCTTCTTCTCCCTGGTTTGGGTCGGTAGGTCTGGAACTGTTCATTTTGCCACATGGTGGCTGCTGACTTTTTCGGCTGCTTCGGCGGCAGTTGCCTCAGCAATGGCCTCAGCCATGGTTATGTTCAGCCTGTTTGAGTAGTTTGCTCTGAAGGGTAGAGTCCTTTCAAGGCTGAGGACTATGCGGTCTCTCATAGCTCGTCCATGTTTTGAAACTCACATGATCCTCCAATGTGTCTCAAGGCTGCCACAAAGTCTGCAATGGTTTCATCCTCCTTCTGGTCCTTTTGTAAATTTGTGCCTTTTGATGAGATTGGAGACCACCGGTGCGTAGTGTGTTCGGAGGCATTCAATTCAGGTCGGACCAGGTCATCTGCTTGACATCTCTGGGTTTCCGCCAGTGCCTTTGCCATTTTTGAATACGGCCGGTCCGCAGTGTGTAAGGAAGACAGCCCTGCTTCCTTTGATCCGAGATTTCTTTCATCTCATTGCTTTCTAAGAACATAAAGCAATCAATATGCGATTCCCAATCCTCTACATCTGGATGGAAGGGTGCGGGCCAGTGCGTTGGTTACCAAGCCCATTCTTTTTTGGCTCGGTTTAGATCGCCACGTGCTTTGGTCCTCTGCTTCTACGACGATCCCATTCTCGTCGGCCAGTGTTCCATCCGGAAAGAAGCGCGTGAGACCGGGTTCCAAACAAAAACTCTTCAATTTCAAACCACTAGGTAAAGAAAGGAACATGGCCCAAGCCGCGTCAGCCCTTTATATAGCGGCTAGCCTGCCGGCTTGTGGCCAATGACAGTTATTTAATTCTTCCCGCCGTTTGGCGGCTTCCCGGATTGGTTCCTAGCGAACAATCCGTAAGTGGCCTTTTCGGCCAATCAGAATGAAGTACTTGGAACCTACCAAGTTCTATACAGAACACCAGTCATGAAAGTTCTCTGAGGGACTCTGGAATAATCCTCTGTCTCAGCCCATGAGACTGTTTGGGCCAGAGCTCGACCAGTGGCATGGACTCTGAGATTATAGTCCCCTCTGGGCAATTTTGCATCAATCCTTTCCTCTCAGTCCAACTTATCTCCTAGAGATGTTGGCATGGGGAGAAAAAAACAAGAAGAGAGCTGCTTTGAGCTCCTAGAAGAAATACATCAAACTACTACATATTTCTTTCTAATCAGAGACTTAATGAACTGAATTGCTGGTATTGGTTGAAAATCTTTATTAAAATTATTATTTTTTTGAAATATTTTGAAAACATTAATCAGACAGAAATCACTTAGGGAATGCAGAATGTCCTTTCCTGATTGAAGGTTTCCAAGTAAAGATTGGACAAATGTCATGGATATTTTGAAGAGAGATAATTTATTTTAGCAAAAAATGCATACTGTATATTACTCCTAAGCTGATGAGAAATGCTGAATTATTAAAATAAGCTTAAATTGTACTTCACAGTTTAAAAGTGATTAAAAAGAAATGAAAATGAGTTAAAATTAGAGCTGAGTGATTTAATTTCCTGATAGCTTGCCAGGAGTTTCAATTACTTTCAAGTGAGTCTATTTATCTCTTTTGAATAATGTACAGCCATGAGATGAATGCTGGACAAGGCATGCTCAGCTGTTCTCTTCCATCTGATTGTCCTAGAGGGGTGAGCCATATTCTGCATCATAACTTATTTTCATAAGTGGAGTCAGTACAGTGAAATGTACCTCAGAGAAGCCAGATGCATCATATGTGACATTTCTTAGGATACAGAAGAAGTATTCAGGACCGTGGGCAATCAAAAGGTGCAATTTGATTTTAAATGCTATAACTATTCTATGGCCTGCTTCAAAAATGTTTTTTTCTGAAAAACAAGCATCTAGAGCCTGTTATACAAATTAAAATTTGAATAGATAAGCCAACTCACAACCTTTGTGTAAAGCAAAAAAAAAATTTAGGCTGATCTTCACAATAATAATAGTATAATAAGCAAAGCAAAACTATTATTACCAACTCTGCATAAAATGGCACACATGCTAGAGAAAAAGAAACATAAAAATTGAAAAAGATTGAAACAGTCTGTATATTCAGTTATTACCTGGAAATAGGTGCAGTTTGAGTAGGACCAGTTTAGAAACCATATTTAAATGTTTGAGGAAATGTCATTGACACCAATATAAAATGGCTGACATGATAAGTCTGCTAAATCACAAGCATACATTGCAAAGACCGAAAAACAATTTGCCAAATAATTTTGGGGGACTACGGTTTTCTGCTGTAAATGAAACTCATTTCAGGGAAGGCAGTCCACTCAGGACAGACGGCTTTGCTCAAGATCTCGAATCTGTGTCAGAGCTGAGACTGAATCTCACCCGTGTCCTTCTTTCCTTCAGGATCACCCAGCCCCTCTTCCCCTCCTTCCCTTACTTTCCCAGATATGATCTCCAGTTACAAGATGCGGAATTATAAGTAGGGCTATCAGAGAAATGATAAAACCTTTTTTTCTGCTTTCCCACTCTGGGAGTCTGATGTTGGGGCTTGGAGTGAGTTGCCTAAGCAGCAGGGCTGGACCTTAGTTCATTTTTTATTGTTTCTTTTCACACCACGGTCCAGAGGTGCTATTCAGCAGGTTCTGACCAGTCCTGGAGAACCAGGAGCAGAAATTTTGAGTAGTTAGGAGAACCGGCAAATACCACCTCGGACTGGAGATTTTACAGGATCCTTCCCCTGCCAAGCCCGCCAAGCCCGCCAAGCCACAGCCACAGAACTGGTAATAAAAAAAATTGAATCCCACCACTGCCACAGTCACTGGTTTCTCCTCTCATTTTTGTCCCAGTTGACTTGTTGCTTCCCTAATTTTTGCTCACCTCTGCTGATCTTTTGTCTGTATTATATTCAGCTTCATATTTTGTTTCATTATTGACAGAGCAAAGGAGGCAGTAGCAGATATGAACATGCACAGATATACCCTGCAAGCCCACCTTAGGTCAGATCCAGTATAATAAAACCCATTTCATTTGCAACACATTAAAAATCAGAAATGTCTCTTTCACTTGTAGTGTGTCTATGTATCGTGTTTTCCTGAGCAAGAAGCAGCCATTAATTGGGAGAGCTTTCAACCAAATCAAGTACTTATTTTTGTGAAGAAAGATCAATTGTAATGAAATTTAATTAAATATTATTTATTTGTATCATTTGTATCTTCTACTTGTTAAAAAGTCATAATTTAGTAATAATATTGATAAAATGACCAAACACCATTAAAATCAGTACAACTGGTAAGAACAGTGTAAGCAACATCATTTATCCTGTTAGTTCTGGAAGAGCTCAGCAATTTATAAACAGAACAGGCAGAGATTAGCCTAACCTTTTATTAGCCTTTTATAATGGGAGATATGCCCTATTTGGGGCAGGATCATAGAGAAAGGCTGTGTGAGGCATCCTCAGCACTTAAGGATGTTAAAGGAAGAGGTACAACTATTCCTCAACTTACGACCACAATGAAGCCCAAAATTTATGTTGCTCAGTGAGTAATTTGTCAAATGAATTTTGCCCCATTTTATTATTTTTCTTGCCACATTTGTTAAGTGAACCACTGCAGTTGTTAAATTAGAAGCATGGTTGTTAAGTGGATCTGGTTTCCCCATTGACTTTGCTTGCCAGAAAGTTGCAAAAGGTGATTGTATGACCCCAGGACACTGCAACTGTCATCAATGTGAGTCAGTTGACAAGCATACAAATGTAAATCATGTGACCATGGGCTTGCTGTAATGGTCAGAAGTTGAAAAATGGTCATAAGTCACTTTTTTCAGTTTGTTGTAACTTTGAAAGTCACTAAACAAACTGTTGTTAGTTTAGGACTACCTGTATTCCTTCAGGTACGTCAACATTATTACCTTGAGTGTGGCTTGGCATCCAATAGTTAACCAATACAGCTCCTTCAAGATAGGGTTACATGATTCTTGGCAACTGTCCCTAACAGTATCAGGGCAGTCACAGCTGTACTTTTGATGACGTTTTCAAGGGCAATCCTACATAAAACACATTGAAAAGATCCTAAAAAAATATTACCAGCACTTGCTAGATTATTTCTGTTCAGGAATGGCTACAGTGAGTACAATAGCAGAGCTACAACAAAGCTGAACATCTAGACTTTCAATGAGATTAGGAAATAACCCCAAATTATCTACTTGCTCATTCAATCACAGAGCAAAAATAGATTGTCTTCTCTCCTAAATCAGAGAATTTTCTATGTGCTGAGTCATCAGCATGCAAGTAGGATCTTGCCTCATATTGAACGCTGGTTCCTTCCCAATAGCTTTCTATCAATTTGAAATTAATGCATACCCCAGTGAAAATTCATAAGATCCCATGGCATACTTGTAAATAGGATCAAGCAGAAATGACATTTTAATAAAGCAAGCCTACGGGTTTTTTTCAACAGCATAAAAAGCTTTAAGAGGTCTAGAATAATCAACAGGAGTGCATTTCCTTGGTTTCTATTTGACAAAGGTTTTTGATTAAAGCTAGATTTTATTTTAAAACAGAGCATGCATGAAATATTGCTTACTAATGAACAGGAGAATTAAGTAGATTTTTCAAAATTATTTTGGTTCATTTGAAATTCTTTCCTGTGTTTCTAAATTTGAGGAACCAGCCCAAAGCCCAAGAATCTTCACTGTTCCAACTATTTCATTCTGCAATGGCAAACAAAAGTGTGGGAACTCTTACTCTCAGATTACCCTAAGACAGTGGTCGCCAACCAGTGGGCTGGAGACAACTGGTGGTCCATGAGAAAATTTTGGTGGTCCGCAGAGAAATGTCACCCCCAAAGCAATTAAGCCAGGCTGTGCGGGAACACAAGGCTGCACCGCCCACATTGCCCATGGTAACACAAGGCTTGCATTGCTTGCATTGCAAACAACACAAGGTAGTGAGGGGAGGGGGAAAAGCATGGAGGGGGGGAACTTGCCCCACACACCCCATGCATCTGGCCACTGGGATGCTTCTTTCTGCTCCTTTCTTCTCTGCTTTTGACTGCACGCAAGGAAAGCAGCAGAAGTCTTTCTTTCTCTCCCCCAAACTCCACCAGAAATGAGTCTTTGGGACCCTGCAAGGCATCCTGCTCCAAGANCAAACTCCACCAGAAATGAGTCTTTGGGACCCTGCAAGGCATCCTGCTCCAAGAGGCTGCGCCGGCAAAGACTCATTCTGGTGGAGTTTGGGGGAGAGAAAGAAAGACTTTTGCTTCTGCTGCTTTCCTTGCATGAAGCCAAAGGTCTCTCTTTCTCTCTCTCTCTCTCCCCGCCCCCCCGAGAACGGAGCTGGAGACGGTATCCTGAAATCCCAAGTAAAGAATGATCGATCGGTAGGAAAACAGGAAGGGAAATTTTCCTGCAGACTTTTTTCCTGCAGCCACCATCAGTCAAAATTCATATTAGTGGTCTGCGGGATTTAAAATTATGACTTTGGTGGTTCCTAAAGTCCAAAAGGTTGGCAACCCCTGCCCTATTTTGATTATTGCAGCCTTGGGGATGAGGAACTATTTTCCAAATCCAATAATTTTTATATGCATTTATATAAATTGAATTTGGCCCATACAATATATAACTTGTGTCCTCATATGCCACATATCCAGGTCCGTTTCCTTCCTCCTAATGCCACTCTGAACAACAAACGTTGAAGCTGATCTCTGTCCTCCTGTCAAGAAAGGTCTTGTCAAGTACTAGAGGATAGATACAAAACATGGAAACAAGTATAGGGTGCCTTCTATAACATATCTGCTAAAGAGGGAAATGCTTAAATGCTTAAGCTGAAAATGGTCATAAAGAACTTTGCACTATCTTATTTAGATGTCATATATATGAAGCATCAGCCAAAACCAGATCACATTTTTATGATTGTACAGCTACTCTAAACTTCTATGAACATGAACAAATAAATTACAAATGATCTTGTTAGCATAAAATTCATTTCGATCCCATCATTTTAATGATGAATATTCATTTTCTGTCTGCACTGACCATTCTAGGTCCTTTTCTAAAGACAAGATAAGAGAAATTAGGTAACAGAAAAGGCTATTGGTGTTCATGAAGTTTTATTTCTCTGGTAAATCAGATAGGAAGCACAACTAGATGAGTTAATTGTACACTATTTAGGATAGATCATCAGAATCTTGAAAGTCTGATGGAACAAATTTCCCATTGTCACTTTAAACTAAGTGATCAATTCTTTCTAAGTTTCTTTTTCTGACCATTAATCCACTGGGGGCTTCACTTTCTTTTGTCTGTTTTTTTCTATGCAGCATCTCTTCCCCTCATTCCGCAAACTTATCCACACAATCCATTTCACTTTAATACTGGCTGCCAGAGCAGGGTATTGTTGAGGCTGGCTGCTAGATGGTGATCAAAATCATATTTGATTCATCTTATTTTCAAGATGACCTTCATCAGAAATAAAACAAATGGGAAGTTGTATAAGAAAAGACCTAAGCTAAAAAAAAAAAAATCCAGGGAATTTCTGCCACTGTTCACTTGGTTACAGCAGTTTTTGACTCCAAATGTGAAAGACTAAGAGATTTGTTTCTGGACCCATCCTATCAATGAATTGATTGAACTGTGATTTTCATCATGTTCAGACATCAATTGTAAAAATCCATTTGAATTGAGATGATTGGCAGTGTAACAATCAAATCCAGCAACTTGAATGGCAACAATGCATGGGATGGTGCATCACTGCAAGTCCGTAAAGGAATGTAAAGAAAAATATCAGTCATATTGCATTAGTTGTTGACATGCCACCTGTTTTTTACACTTCTTCTGCCAGAATAGGGATGGGCAAACCTCCAAGGTAGGGTCATCCCAAATTCCCCCCCCCCATATTTCCATCAGATCATAGTATTTGTATTTAAGGTAGGATCAAGGCAGGAAACAGATACTCAGTTTATTCAGATTATTATTATTATTATTGTTGTTATTATTATTATTATTATTATAAATTTTAGGGATTACTGAGTCCTGAGAAAGAGAAAAGCATGAGAAACTCAAAGTAATCCCACCTTGATTTTGTTGAAGCAGATTTTAATTATGTTAAGTATAAGATGGTGCAGAGAGAAAATCTAACAGGCTTTCAGGATTGATGTCAGTCCTTTGAGGTAAGTCAGGTCAACAAACAGACAAGGCAGCAATTCAAAGAATGTTTTTATAGATGGAAAGTAGAATCAGAAAATCTTAAAAGCCTGTGTCAGTTTCCATCTGCCCCATCTTATACCAAATAGAATCAAGGCAGTTTTACCTTGAGTTTCTTTCTCACATTCCAGGACTGAGTAGCTTTTTCTCTTCTTTAATAGTCCATCTATTCCTTTTCCAAAGTCACTTCTATATTGCTTTACACATAGTTATATCCCAACAATTCATGACTGTAAATAATGGGCACAATAATTTCCTGCTGTTCCTGATTACAGAACCTTGTCTTATTTTTATATGCCAATTCAAATTAGAATAGGGAAATTTTTAAAACCCCACATAGAGCTATGAAGGCAAAGATAATTATGAGAATCATATCAAGATTGGTTACTTTGTGATTCAGAACAGCACAATGTACAATTCCTGGCTTCTGTTATTAATTACATAGAATCCCTGCCCCATTGATATCTATCTTGAAGAATAAGGATAAAGAAGGGGAATTTTTTTTTTCCTCTTAATGATGCACTTATGTTATTAGTTTTCATTAGCCACATTTTGGATGTGAATTGGACACATCTGTGAAAAACAATAGTGCGCCATATTGTATGACCTGTGGCAAAAAATCAATTTGTGAATATACTTTGATTCAAATGCTGATTAAAATTATAATTTGAGTGTGGGTTTTTTGGTGGTAGTGGGGGGAAGGGAGCCAAACTTTGTGTGTTCGGTGAGTGAATGCCAGGGGGAAAAAATCTAAATTGGATGCCTTTATTCTGTTCAGAAGTGTGGAAACATGTTGTGAGAAACATTCTGCTTTATTTTAACCCCAGCTATGAGAGGAGGATGGGAAGTGGAGCAAGTGTTTGACAGTTGACAATATCCATCACCCTTTTTAGTGATGATGCCTGGAGGGTAAAAATAGCAAGAGTGACCTCATGGCTTTTAGCAGCAATACTGAAGAGACAAAAGAGTGGCTTTAAAAGGCCAGCAGAGTTGTAGTCAAAGGACCTAGACTCTTAAGATTTTGATTCTGCTCCAGAAGGGAGCTATTCTACTCCTTCTCTCTCTCTTTATGGAGAGCTGGGAGTTAAAAACAGTACGTGACATGCCCTGCTCTCCAGGACTGGATGCTGCTATCAAGCACTTGGACCAACCATATGCAGGTACGCATTTCCTTTGTGCCCTGAACTTAGCAAGCTTCTTCTCTTTCTGTATTTTTTTTTTCTGTAGGGATGTTTGCCTGAGGAAGGAAACTGAATTAGGAAAGAGAACTTTAAAAAAAAATGAATTAGGAAAAAGTAGGATGAACAGAGTCAACAGTAGGTTGGAAGTGGCTTTGAACCAATGTATTGTGCAGTCCCTGATTTCTTCTAAGAGGAGAAGAATTTATTACAGCTATTTCCACCACTGATAGTTTTTTTCAAATGGCTGCCCTGGGAAAATAATGCTGAAGTGTCTGAATCATTATTCTGCAAGAACAGGTTAGTTTTGCAAGAATTGTTACACCATTCTTCTTTCCATTCTACTCATGATAATGAGGGCTGTTATTACTACTAGCATTTGATTATAAAATAAACTATAAAACAAGGCAGCTTTTCCATCCTCATTTCTTAAGTGGAAGCATGGCAGTAACTGAAGGCAAACGCTTACCAGTGTTTTATAGCATCTACTACAGTCATCTAACCACTGCTGTGCCAATATGAGACTGCTAAGGAGAAGTTTTGCATCATCTCAATGTACATTTTATTTACTATCAATAGATTGTAAACTTTGTGCTGAGCTTGCAGTCAGCATTAGGGCAATTTAAAAAAATTAGTTACAAATTAATACAGGAAACACTGCTCAATTGAAACTTCCATAATACTGTACTCATAAACTGGAGAAGGTGGATTTTTTTTTGGTAGACATATTTTAATAATTTAATAGAAATATTTCTACTTAGACTAGAAAACCTCCGAAGTCCCTTCCAACCCTATTATCTTATGCCCTATGTTCTAATTAGGAATATGGAGTATTATTAATCCTTTTTCTACCTCCATTTCTATGATTGTGTCACTCTCCTTGACTCTCAATCTGCTTAATAGCAGAACTGATAACATCCCGGTATCAACATTTATCCAAAAGAGTGGAGATGCCAGGAATGTTGTGTAGACCCTTCAAATTTAGCAAATCCCAAAAGATTTCTGAGCTGAGTGCCTGCAATTTTGATGACTTAGACCAGACAGGTCAAACTCAAGGCCCATGATGTGGTATGATCTGGCCTGAGGAGCTGCCCTGGAGATCGCGAGGGGCCACCCCCCCCAACGCCTCTGCCCTGGCCCAGCCCAGCCACACCCTCCCCCTGTCAGCACACACAAGAAACAGTGAGCATGTAGGGATTGTGTGTTCCTGGTGAAAGGACGGGGCAGGGCAGTTTTATAGTCCCAGTTGAAAGAAAAGTGGTTTCCCACACGGGGGAAGGATTGTCCCTAGTGAAAGGGAAGCACTTGTGGGCTGCAGGAATATGGTCAGCAAGACAGAGCCCGGGTGGCCGCCACAAAGTTGTTGTAGATCAGCAGGTAGTAGAGCTCCAACAGCCATGCCTACCACTAGCACCTCTGCCGCCTCCATGGCCCACTCGCCAAACTGGCCTTGCCCACTGACCCCGCAGCCCGTGAGTACTTCCCTTTCACCAGGACGACTCACACACTATTTCCCGCCCCCATGTGGGAAACCCACTGGCTGTGCTACCACACTCTTCCACCCTCCCTCTGGGTGCAGAGGGAGGGTGGAAGGAAGGAGGTGGGAGTGAGAAGGAGGGAGGGAGGGAAGGAGGGAGAGAGGGAGGGAGGAGATTGGAATGTGAAAGAAGGAGAGAGGGAAGAAGGAAGGGAAGAAAGAAAGAAGGAGATGGGAATGAGAAGGAAGGAAGCAGGGAAGGAGGGGAGGGAGGAAGGGAGGGAAGAAAGAAGGAAGGAAAGAAGGAGATTGGAATGAGAAGGGGGGAGACAGGGAAGGAGGGAGAGAGGCTGTGCTGCAGAGTCCCAGGAACTTGAAGGCTGCGCCGGGCACTTGTCCTGGTCTTGCCTTCCTCCACTGGAGGCTTCTGGATCCCCCCTCCCAGTCTTGCCTGGCCTTCCACAGGAGGCTGAGGATGATGCTCCTGCATGTGGAAATGCAGAGGAGAAAGTTTTCAGGATGAAGTTTCCAACTTCTGCCTTGACAGATCTCTGGAGGGGAGGAGGGAATGGTGTGTGTGTGAGGGAGAGCTGCCCCAACAAGCCAGCATCCTTATCATACACAATTGGAAACTGGGATTTCAAGAAGGGCCAGCCTCCCTCATGCAGGACATCTCCCCCACCGCCTCCTCTTGCTCTCCAGAGTTCTGTCAAGGCAGAAGTTGGACTCAGAGGAAACTGCTTCCTGCAAACTTTCCTCTCCACACTTCCACGTGCAGCAATGCCGTTTCTTGCTTTGCTGACAAAGTCTCCTTAGGGGTGCTGTGCGTGCACACACACACACACACACACACACACTATTCCAAGCTTGGAGATGATCCATATCTGAGCTTGCAAACTGCCAATTGTGCCTGAGTTTGGGGAGAAGGCCCTCTCCTTCTTCTGTGGATAAAAGTCCCCAAACTTAGAGTGGTGTGTGTGTGTGTGTGTTTGTGTATGTGTGTGAGTGTGAGTGCATGCATGCGCTTGGCTGCCAGCAGTTTGGGGAGGCGAGGAACTTGTGGGGCACCAAATTGTCCTCATGTGAAGTTAGCTAGGGAGACTTGTTCCATCCCAACCCAGCCGGCCCGAGTCAGCCATACCCAGTGAGCGGTGTCAAGCCGGCCACCCCCACCCAGCCACCTAGTCATGGCACCCCAGCTATTACCACTCAGCCATGCCCTCTTGGCCTCTGTGAGTCATCATAGTCTTAGGTGCAACTGGCCGTTTGAGAGCAACTGTAATGCTGATGTGGCCCTCAACGAAATTGGCTTACAGAAAGCCTAACAGTGCAACTAGAAGTTAACTGTGCTAAATGTTTTCCTTTTGATGTATTCGGGTTCTATTTCTCCTTGTAGGTTTCTTTCCCACAGGTATAAACTGGTATCTTTCACCTGATGGTCCTTGATGTTATAAAGTCTAATAATTTCTAATAATAAATTCTAATTGGATTTTACTAGGTCAGGTCCAAGTTTCAGTTGCTCAGTCATGAAGGTTCTCTGGAATTTACTGCCAAAGATTTCTTTTCCTCTATTAAGTTACTATGACATTTTGCATTCCTTTGTTGGTGGAATACAACCTTGAAGATTATTCATTTGTGAGCCAAAAACATTCCTATCATCAGGAAGGCTATTTTGCCTGACAGATGCTACAGATGTGCTTCCATGTAGATTCTTCATAGAACCCTGATTGTGCTTTTTGTTTTCTTCTTTACAGAGCTTAATCGTGGTGTGAGCATGCAAGAAAAAAACATGAAGGAAGCCAAAACCAAATGCAGAACTATTGCATCCCTGTTGACGGATGCCCCCAACCCCCACTCCAAGGGAGTTCTGATGTTTAAAAAACGCAGGCAGAGAGCTAAGAAATATACCCTAGTCAGTTTTGGGAGTGTGGAGGAAGACCACTGCTATGATGAAGAGGATGGAGTCTTCCCAACTAGTGAGTCAGAATTTGATGAAGAAGGCTTCTCTGATGCTCGAAGTTTAACTAATCACTCAGATGGAGGCAACACCTACCTTGACATTGAGAAGCCCAAAGGCCATCCTGCACAGGAGCAGGCCCAGCTACAGCAAGGGCTGAGTGAAGCCTCAGGGAGAGGAGCACAATTATTTGAGCAGCAGAGGCAGAAAGCTGGGAAGCAGACACTGGAAAATATGTCTGCCCAGAAACCAGAGGTGGAGCTCCCAAATTCAACCATCCAGCCTACACACAGCAGGATTAGTATTGAAGCACCAATGCCATGGAAGGCTGAAAAGTCTCCCCTAAGTGTCCATTTAGAATCTGCACAAGTTTCTAGTGAGCTGCCACCACCTAATCCTGCTCAGCTCCAGTCTCCATCTGTTATCTTTGGAGAGGGACCCCAGATATCTTCAAATACCTCAGGCATCTTCAATAGGTCTGCTCGGCCTTTCACTCCTGGATTTTCTGGGCAACGTTCGATGACATCATCTGTTATATTTAGACCCCTAGTGCTAAAAAAGAGTAGTGAGAGGGTAGGTGACCAGAGAACAGCTGCCCCTCCTGTTTCCCCTGTTTTTTCAGGTACAGTCCTTGCTGCCCCTCCATCATCGGAGCAACCTAAAGGCACAGCAAGCACATCTGTGTCTCTATATATCCCAACTACACCATCCTCAGTACAGAGAGCAACAGATGCAAAATCAGCAGAAGCTAAATCACTTTCCAGAGCAGGTAGAACCTCCACTGCTTCTATATTTCTCTCGTCCTCTTCTAGACCCACTGTGGATGCAGTCATAGCTACATCTAACGTATTATCTTCTCCACAAACCCAGGATTTTGCATCTTCTACTTTTTATGTTAGTCCAGTTCCACAGCCCATCAATCAGCCACCAATCCAGCAATTCCCCCGTAATGACTCTGCTATTCCACAACCTGCTTCTGAGCCTTTGGCCTCCAGGGAGCAGAGGGTTGCAATTCCAGCTCCCAGAACAGGTATCTTGCAGGAGGCCCGCCGCCGAAGCAGCAAGAAGCCCATGTTCAAATCTGTAGAAGAGAAGAAAAAGAATTCCCCAAATCCAGAGTTATTATCCCTTGTGCAGAATCTGGATGAAAAACCCAAAGGGGACCACCAAGGAGCAGCATTTGAGTCAGGCCCTGAGGAAGATGTTCTCAGTCTGGGAGCAGAAGCCTGCAACTTTATGCAGTTCTCAGGCCGGAAGTTTAAGACCCCACCTCCAGTAGCCCCTAAGCCTCAGCAGTCTAGTACCCCTAATGGAATGGTGATTGGCTCCTCTCCTGCATATGACCTGTCTCATTTGAAGGGGAAAGGGGCGGAGCTTTTTGCTAAGCGACAGAGCCGAATGGATAAGTTTGTGGTGGAGGCTGTACCAACATCAAAGCCAAGAACTCCGTCTCCAGCACCTTCTCTTCCGTCTTCCTGGAAGTATTCACCAAATATTCGTGCCCCACCTCCCATAGCTTATAACCCATTGCATTCCCCATTTTACCCACTGGCAGCTAGCAAATCCCAGGCCACAAAGGGAGAGAGCAAAGTTAAAAAAGCACCAAGCCACAAATCAGGGATCAAAGTCATTGACTTCCTCAGACATCAACCATACCAACTAAATTCTGCCATGTTCTGTTTTGGGGAGACTACAAACACTGGTGTCCAGGCCCCTACAAGTCCAACAGTTCAACAGTCCAGCTTGTCTTTCACACCGGCCAAGCAAGCCCCTGTGAAAACAACCAGGACCTATGAAATTCGTCGTTTTTCCACTCCTGTCCCAATACCAATTTCAAGTGGTGTGGCTCCCACAGTGTTAGCCCCTCGTTCAGCCACAACATTGGATGAACCAGTTTGGAGATCAGAAGTGACCTCTACTTCTGCGCCTGCGTCCCCAGGGCCATATCAGGGAGTTCCCCTCCAATATCAAAGTTCTCCTGAACTCAGTGAGATGAACGGAGGGGCTTCCTCAAGCCGGCCCACATCATCCCTCAATTTCCAGGTAGCTAGACCCAGGTTTTCAGCATCTCAGACTGGAATGCAGGCACATATTTGGAGACCAGGTTCTGGTCACCAATGAAAAAGTCTTTTCTGATCGTTTTAATATCTTCAGTTTTGTAAGTGAGATTAGTTTCAGCTCACTGCTAATTGTGCTCTGGATTGCAAACTTAAGTTTGCTTCTGTGCAGTGTGCAAAATGGCCATAGGCACAAGCCAGATGTTTAAGCTAAATATTTGTCTTTGTGGTTGCCTTCTTTTGTTTAAACCAAATTCCTATAAATTAGATCAAAGAAGTCAAACTGGAGACAAACTGCCTTTCTTCCTAAACCCCAATCCCTCAGTTTTTTTGGTTTGAAATTCTTCAGCAGGATTTTTTGTTTTGTTTTTTGGAGCAGGAAAATAAAATAGTGATGGTAGAAAGCTTTTCGTTTACATGGAAGATGACTGAGACTCATCTTAAGCAATAGGAAGGAGTCCAAACATTATGAATAAATTTTACCTCTGGAGCATTGACAGCCTTCCTCCATCTAAAGCCAAAGGTGGACAAAGAAATAAAATTGCCAAGAGGGTTCCCCCTCCCCCTTTACAACAAGGTGTCAAACTCAATGTCATTGAAGGCCGTATCAGGGTTGTGTTTGACCACAGAGGGAAGGAGCGGGAGAGGCATGGCTGAGGTGGTCGTGGCCATCTCGATGTCATCCATGTCGGGGGCACCTGCGGTGACCTGAGCACTCTACCAATGAAAATGGGCTCCTGAGCATCCTTTTTAGGCTGTGATGGCCTCCTGCAACCCTCTGCCAGCAAAAATGGAGCTCCATTTTCACTGGCAGAGGCACTGCGGGCTGGTCCTTCATTGTTTCCAGGGAGGCCCCATGGGCCAGATCAAAGCACTCCTGAGTTTGACACCCCTACTTTACAGGGGAGCTTTCCCTCATTGTCCCCACATTTTGTTCTTGGATGAGCATTCTGAGATAAATAGGGGACTCCAATCTGCTTTGCAATTTGTAGGTATGTATGTGTGCCTCAGTCCTGACTTCTGGCAGCTGCCTGGACAAGATTTTTTTTGGGGGGAAGGCAGGGGAAGCTTTTCAGAAGTGGCTTACTATTACCTTTTTTTTAGGTCTGAGAAGGAAGGAATGCCCAAAGTCACCCAGCTGGCTTCAGGCCTAAAGCAGGACTGGAACACAAGTCCATGTTGCTTCATAATTCTGTTGCCAACATTTGTGGCTAAGATGTTTGACTACGACCCAAATTCAAGGTCCTACTTAGCTCTAGACCTCCCTGGGCCAGTCATTATTTCTTGGGTTTCTTAAAGAGCTAAAGGAGCTAAAGGAGTGAGGAAATTAAGCACAAAACATTGTGTGTTCCATCATAAACTTGTAGAAAAAAGGAAGGCAAAAAAATGCACACGGACACAACTTTGCAACAAATAACAACAACAAATGTATAAGTAACACAGAACATTTGAAAGGCACTGGTTCACATAAATGTATCTGTAACCTCAGCCTGTAATTAAATGGGACAGAAGCCAAAGACTAAATCCTTCCTTCTCAGGGTCATCGCAGAAACTATGTATGACTTTTAGAGCCAGAAAGAAAGACTGAAAGGACTGGGAATGAAAAAGGCATAGAAATGCCCTTCTGGGTTTAGCGGCTGTGATTTAAATGCAGCCAGAAGACCTTGATCTCCCTATCTGACACATTTTTCCTAACTACAAGAAATATATAAATGTAGAGAGAGTTTACTCATCACCTCTTTTCTTGGCAGCGATTTTCCATTAATCAGAAATAATATTTTCTGGAAGCTTCTGAGAAAAAAAAAAGAATGGGTAGAGATAATGCACAGGAGCAAATTGAAGTGTTGAGTATTGAATTTTCTAAAATGAAGGATGGCATTCACATCTTATTATGAGAGAGCAAGTAGAAGGGGTGTGGGAAGTATGAGCAAGTGTGTGAAAATTCATGAGGTAGGATTTGCATTTGTATCTAAGATGATTGATTTAATCACTAAGCCAAAACATCAGCAAAAGTCCTTATAGGCTCTTGCAATTTAATTAAAGATAGCAAGTAAGGGGTAGTTATTTTACAGCTACTTGAAGTCTTCAAAAGTGGCTGGGTAGTGATGCTAGAAGCAAGAGGATTTTAATCCCAGGATTACTTTGCATTCACTCAGTCCCTTGAAGTTTTGTGGTGGGGGTTGTATTAGAAATGCAGTGCTTAGGGGAAAACACTAAAAATATAATCTTATCCTGTCTCCTCCTTTGCCAGCAATCACACCTAGATCCTTGAAAATTTGGTGTCAAATACCCAATATTCAGTCCAATTTTAAATTAGTCCATTTACAGAAAATTTACATGAGGATTGGAGTGTGCAAATAGTGTATTTTATCTCAGATTCGGGATCTTTTCCTAGGCTTGACATCAGTCTAAACTGCAGATCTTGAATTGGCTGTCTGAATAATCTCTCAGAATAATTTGTATTATTTTGACAGCTCATGTTGCTATGGAAAAGGAATTACATATAACCTAGTTTATCTGGACCTTCATTCAGTGGATTTCAGACTTTCGATACAACATTTTAATTCAAACTTCTTCAAAACCAATTTTGCCTAAAATTATCCAGGCAATTGTTGTAATGTAGGCCATTAATGTAATTATACAGGCAACATTTTTATGAATTTTGCAGCGATTTATACATTTTGTGTGATTACACAAATCATGATGAAAACAATTTCAGTTCATTCTTCAAACAATGTAAATTGGTGCTAATGACATAAATTGGATTTAAGGGATAATTGGATTTAATGGACTACACATAGAAGTCTGTTAAATAGCTTTATAGCTTTGTTTATGCAACATATTAAACTGAAAAACATGGTATTTGAACACATTCAAACTGCCATATAACTTGGTCACGGCCTTTTAGCCATTATCAACCTGTCCATGTTGGGTTTCATATTGGGACTTTTCACAAACATGGCTACCAGTCCTGATTTCTGAGATTCCACAGCAAGATCGATATCAGGTTCCATTGACATAGAGAGTGAATAAACTTGAATAAAGAGCTATAGGTAATTAAGGACTTTGTAGCTTAGCCTAACATGCAAAGGGCATGAAGAAAGCTGAAGAACTGAGAGTTTGGGAAAACCTAATGCAATTGCAAAATCTCTTTGGGATGTTTTTAAGAAAGAATCATTGATGATAAGGCACAAAAAAGCCACCTAGCTTTATTGTGCTCCTTTAAAACCAAATTATATTTTCAATAGGAAGGAGACTTCTGATTAAGATTTTAAATAGGGAGGATGGTGGGATGAATTCCAAAACAAATAGCAATTAGCCAAGAATTTATATTATCCAAGACTGAGACAAATGGAGGTTAAATGGAGAAGGCTTTGAGATCCAGTTTCTATAACCAAGTCCAATTTTTATAATCCAAAGTCCAGCATTGCTAGGCCTATTGCAACCTTTTGGATCTCATAGAGTGAAGTGTGACCATCAGAATGATCAGAGCAACTAGGATCTATTCTGGGTCTCGAGAACTTTTCAGAACTGCTCAGAAATACAGATTTTCAGTACAATTAGGAAAGTGAAGGATCCTACCATGGGAATATAGGAGCTGAGCTCGCCCTTTCCTCCCTGACTGTTGAATTTTCTGTTAACTGGACAATGGATATTAAGTTATGATAGGAAACACTGCCAAAAGACAGACCAACATAAAAGCAGTCTTCAGTTAAGCCTCCAGGAAAGGGACAATTGCAGCTCTTCTAATCTCTGATTGGAGAAGGGCTAAAAAGTGAAATTGTTACCTGGAAGGCAGAAAGACACTTGGGATGATCCTTACATCTTTCTGATCTTCACATTGGCTTTCTCCACAACAAACTCAAAGAATGACCTTTGCTAGAGTGCTGTTTGTGACCCATAATGATGCTTCTGCCTTTTTTGAAGATTGACCATTTCATGTTGAAGAAAGGAACCTGCTAGCTGGGAGCTTTTCCCCAACTGTGTGAGGCTGAACTTCTGAAGTAATAATAGAATTGACACTGCCATTCTAGAAGTATGTTTTTATTTTTTTTTCTTTCATTTAAAACTGAAAGTCACTTTCCAAATGCTTGTGCTGAGGAATACATTTCTGATATGCACTTTAATTCTTCTCTACGCTTGGCTTTTTCATTATCGTGTTCCTATTATGCTAGAAACAAAATGAGTACAGGCAATCTTTGACTTACAGCCACAATTGTACCCCAAAATTATGTTGATAAGGGAGATATGTTTTGAGTTTTGCCCCATTTTACGACCTTTCTTGTCACCGTTGTTAAATGAATCACTGCAGTTGTTAAATTAGCTCTTAGGGACTGAAATCTAAAACATTATGCAAAGAAAATAATAGGAAATCATTATAATTAGAGTTGCATAGCCACAGTGCACCATGAAATTTGAACTATTGTATTTTATGGGAGCTGAGTCTTCCAAATAAAAATCAAGAATAGCTTGAGATTTACAGTAGTTAGCTCTGAGGTTTGAAAACTATAAATCTGATGCACATCCTGTATTGAATGTGAGACTAATTATTGCCTAAAATAAAGCTTGATTAATAAGGAAGCAAAATAGTCCCAATGCAACTTGAAAGCAGAAACCTTGAAGTTAATTGTTTATTAAACAATAACAGAGGCATGGCCCATTTTCAGCTTTCTTTTATATAATCAATGTGTTCTAGAATTCCATAATCTTCCTTCCTTGGTCTCTGAATATCAATCTATTTCTTTGAACATTTTGGTGGAAAACAAGGAGCCACTACCCTGTTAATGTGAGTTTCAGTTCGCAACTTTCAACAGGAAGAAGGTTGAAGCTCAAAGCCATAGGAATGCATGGGAATTGCTATCAAACACACAAACTCATCAAACAACATTTACGATTTATATGTGGAATTAAGGATTTAAGATTACCTTACTCTTGGATGCATTAATGAATTTGAGAATTGCTTTCTATTCCTTCCAATACAATAAAATACTGGAATTAAATTATGTGTAGGGGCTCAGAATTCTGTTATTAGCAGGGTAACTTTCTGAAAACTGAAAGAACAAAGCCAAGACTAGTGTGGAGGATCAGCTGAAAAAAGAAACAAAAATGGACCAATTCCAGGTGGATTCTGAGAAACACCCCACCCCTGCTTCCTTAGGCAGGAGAGAGTTGAACAACAGCTGTTGCTGTTGCTGACTGTTCCATTCTAAGCGCCTCCAAACTTTCTTCTGGCCAGATGATACAGAGCATGTAGTCCCTGTGCTTCATAGGGCTGATCTGGTGGACTTCCTGCTTGCTTCTGCACGTGCTGCATTAAGAGGGCAAGAATTTCCCTAGCCTGATGGGAAATAACTGCTGAGTTCTCCTCCTGTATCAATATCTATAACACTTGGAGTTATATACCTCTCCACAGTGCTTTACAGACTCCTTGAGCAGTTTACAGAGTTCGCATGTTGCCCCCAACAATCTGCGTCTTCATTTTACTGATCTCAGAAAGATGGAAGGCTGAGTCAGCCTTGAGTTAGTCAGGATTGAACTCCTGGCTATGACCACTGTTAGCTTGCAATTCTGTCTAATCTGCAGCACTGCATTCTAACCACTGCGCCCCCCTGGCACCTCAAATGCTGAAACACAAGTATTTCCCCCCCATTGCATGGCAGTTCAAGTCTATCTGCCACACTTCATTCCATCTTACACATCTTGCTTCTGTTCCAATTGAAACAATTCATCAAGCAAGTCAACCCACCGGCCCTTTGAATAGCCATTTCATCTTGGCTGTTGGATTACCTGCCACGAAGGCTGGCTTTTCTAAAATATAAATGGTCCTTAGTAAATAATGGCATATGGACCTGGAATTTCAACCAGTAGGAGATGGGATCATGAAGCTATTGAGCAATAGAAATTGAAGTCCCAATTGCCATAGTTAAGCAAATCCCTGTGGGTGGTTAAGTAATGACATTGTGTGATTTTGTGACTCCTGTCGGCTTCCCCATTGACTTTGCTTGTAGAAAACTGGCAAAAAGGATTGCAAATGGTGATCAAGCAAATGCAGAATGCTGTGATGTCATAACGAAGCTGAGTGCCATGTCTCAGATCTTAATCACGTGATTGTGAGATGCTATGATAACTGGAACTTTATGAGTGTTCATAAATACCACTTGTTTGGCACCATTGTCAGTTTGAATAATCAATGAATTAGTGGTTGTTAAGAGAGGACCATCTCTAGACCAGTACTGTAGTGGCATGGTGAAATGACATTTTCTTTGTTATTCTTTTTTTAAATTGAGATATATTAGAATGTAGAACATAAATAATAGGACTCAAAAGTCTTCTAGTCCAATCCCTTGCAGGAGATCTTATACCATTCCAGACAAATGGCAGTTCAGTCTCTTCTTGAAAACCTCCAGTGATGGAGAACCCACAAACTTCTAGAGGCAAGCTGTTCCACTGATTAATTGGTCTCACTGTCTGGACGTTTCTCCTTAGTTCTAGGTTGGATTCTTCTTTAATGATCTTCCACCTATTGCTTCTTGTCCTGCCCTCAAGTGTTTTAGAGAATATGTCAACCCCCTCTTCTCTCTGATAGCCCCTCAAATAGTGAAAGACTGCTGTCATATCACCCCTAGTCCTTCTCTTCATTATATTAGACATGTATGTGGTTTATCCTCTCAGACCTCTTATCATCTTTTTTTATTCTCTGACTTTTTCTAGGATCTCAACATTTTTTTTTTTTGGTATCATGATGACCGGAATTGGATGCAATATCCCAAGCGTGGTCTCAACAGTGCAGTATAAAGAAGTACTATTACTTCATGTGATCTTGAAACTATCCCTCTGTTGATGCAACCTAGCACTGCATATTTTTTTGGCAGCTGCAACATACTGCTGGTTCATACTAAAATGGTGGTCTATTAGGAGGATACCTGCAATAGATCTCTCACACAGTTGCTACTGTTGAGCCAGATAACACCTATTCTATATTTGTGAATTTGGTTTTTCATATCTATGTGTGGGATCTTTACTTTTCTCATCATTGAATTGTGTTTTGTTGGATAGGGCCCAGCATTCAAGTCAGTCAAGGTCATTCTGAATCTTGAGTCTATCATCTATAGCAGGGGTCACCAACCTTTTGGACCTCAGGGGCCAGCAAACTCATACTTTTAAATCCTGAGGACCACTAATATGATTTTTTTTTAAAAAAGATAATATATTTAAAATAAAATTTTTATTTTTTATATTAAATATAAACTATTTAAAAATTATTTTTGTAATATATATATATATGTATATGTTTTTTTAAGCTTTCGCGGGTACTTACATGTGTGCTGTTCAGCTTCCTTCGGGTATTATCCCACG
>BHFT01047592.1:0-13085 GCA_004320025.1 Laticauda laticaudata | reverse complement strand
CATGCGCAATTAACGCTCGGCATCCGCTAGGCTTCCGCTGTGCATCCGCTGTGCATCCACTGTGCATCCGCTTCATCCGTTGTGCATCCACTGTGCATCCGCTGTATCTGTTCCACATCCACTTTGCTGAGGTCCCCCGGAAGCCTTGCAGATGTGCCATCCGGTCCCATCCTCTTCCATCTGCTGGGCTTCCGTTCCGCATCCGCTTTCCATCCGCCCTGTGTCCTCCCTGCGTTCGTGTTATCCACTCCGGTTATGCAAATTTTTGCCCCTTCTGAGAGCGGATAACAACGGATGGAACATTTTTCTCGTTTGTTGTGTCCGTTTTGCATCCGTTGGGCAGTGTGACAGGGCCTTTAATTAGTTGATTAGAATTCTCCAGCGGGCAGCTGTTGCCTGAAATTAACCAGACCTTAATCAATTTCCCAGTAAAAGCTTTTTATTTTTGCCTCCTAAGCACTTGGCTAGACAAATAGAAGGCCCTAGCATATTCCTTTTGATGTGTATTTCCCATTGTGTGCCTGCTTACTTTATTGTAATCCCTTCCTCTCCAATAAATCTTGAAGTATTAATTCTGGGCTGGAACATCTTTTTAATTTTTCAGATGAGCTCAGAATTCCAAGGAACCCAGAGCCCTGCCCAAAACAAACCAGCAGAGTAGACATGACAGCAATGGATACTTTGTATTTTTTTCTCTACTGATAATGTTACCTAGTTTGGGTCATGAAACATCTGCAAGAAAACAACCAAGCTCAGAGAGCAGCAAGGACCCCCTCATTTCAACCCTGAGCTACAAATATTCTCCTTTATGAATATCTATCTTCTCAACCAGCATTTTGTATTGTTTGAAGGATATTGTAAATAATTATTTTGATAAATTTAAGATCCAAATTAATTCATCTCCTCAAGATTAAGGGAAGTGTAGAAGCCTGGGTTTCTGGACCCCAGATTGCTTTTGGCCTGCTTGTGGCTTAGGTCTGACTGCAATGACTGGAGGTCCTAGAAGGGCTCCAGTATAAAATCCCCTGTTTAAGATTAGAATTCACCTTCCCAACTCCATAGCTGAATTCTGCTCTTATTTATGGGTCTTGAAATAACGATGTATTCTGTTGCTTCTAGAATAACATTTCCCACTCTCTCTGTGATGTGTGTCTCTCTCTCTGTGTCGAAACTTATGTATTTATAGCTCAGCCTTTCCTAACCTTGTACCTTGAAGATCAGGGGTCTTCAAACTTGACAGCTTTAAGACTTGTGGATTTCAACTCCCAGAATTCCTCCTCGAGTCATGTTAGCTCAGAAATTCTGGGAATTGTAGTCCACAAGTCTTAAACTTGGCAAGTTTGAAGACCCTTGCCTTAAATCTATTGAGAATTAAGTGAGATGAAGCCCAAGCATTGGGAAAGCTCAATTTAATTAATCTACTTTTTTATATTTAAAAAAGTAAGGTAAAGGAGCCCCTGTGGATTTTACTTTGCTAGTTGTTGCCAATTATAGGGATCAGTGCTCATCTCCATTCAAAGGCCATTGAGCCAGCACTGTCCAAAGACATTTCCACAGTTGTGCGGCTAGTAGGACATCACAGATTGCTGTTACCTTCCCATTGAAGTGGTACCTATTTAATCTACCTGCATTTATATGTTTTTGAACTGCTAGGTTGGCAGGAAGACAGGAGCTCACCCTGTTGTATGGAGTTTGGTTCTCGAACCTTGGCTGCCGGCTTTCCAGCTGACAAACTCAGCATCTTAACTGCTGAGCCATCACACTGCCCTTTCTATGGTAATTGTGTATTAGTTTCATGGCTTCCCAATATTGTAGTTGATACCTGAACTTGTAGCTTGAATGGGCAACTTTGTATGGAAATAGGGATAGAAATTAATTAAAAACAAATCAGTTTAAGGTGCTTTTGGTTTTCTAGTAATTTCTAACCAAATGAGCATTGAACTTCTGGAGCATTGTTTATTATTCACCAAACGTATATTACTTAGCTATAAGCAGACTTCATATCTTGGCATACTGAAAGAGATTTAATGTACATACATTCATTCTAGGCAATTATGAAATATGAAAAATAGGCATGTATCTATGTGAGCCTACCTTGGGAAACACAATCCTTATTTGATGTACAGCAGAAACCACCCTAACATTTTTCATTAAACATTTCTATAACATTTGAAATTAAATTCCACAAGAGTTTATCATAAGAGGCTGCAAATAGAATGGCTATTTGGACTTTTGTGGCCCAGATAGGACAACCTGAAAGCATAACCCATGTATTTCAGCAGGCATCCCACCTAATTTTTGGGGTGAGGTATCTATGTTCCTCTACAAGAAACATATTCCTAAGGTCTCTGAAAGCAGTGAACCAAACAGCAATGGCTTCTCCAATCTTCAGTAAGTATTTAGTTGACTGTGATGGAACAGAATGCAGGATGAGCAATTTGAGTCTTACACAGTCTTTCTAAAGAATGCCAAAAGGCATTTTAATTTTCTTCTGTAGACTTCTATGAAAGTAAGTACTTTCATAACTGCTGTGGACAAGTGGCTCATATTTCAACCATCTCACTGCTATGTCACTTAGCTAAATGGACAAACTGTAAGTATAATATTGCTGGTGCCTTTGTGGCTTGATATGTACTGTTTGGGTGTTCTAGGACAACCACTGTTGTGCTTGCAACAGTGCAAGGTTTGTGATCTTAATATGGGACCATATAAAAGACTTTTGCCTAGGGCCTACTGAATTGAGAGTACCATATCTCCAGTAAATGAGGAGAGTGTTCTGTATATCATCTGAGTGGACTGAAATTGCTTTGTTTCTCAAAATGATACAAAACATTGCACAAAGTGGAGTTTGGATGGTAAAGACACAGCAGTAGAGATTATAGGTTAGTATGCCTGCAGATGGAAGAATGACAGGTATCTGATGATTACCTTTATATGAATAGAATGTATATAAATTATATTCTACTGCTATAGTCTAGCAGGGGTGTCTAACTTGATTTCATTGAGGGTTGCAATTGGGTTGTGTTTGGCCTCAGGGGTGGGGGTGGCCAGGATGGGCATGTCACTCATGTTGGGGGTGCCTGTGGTGGCCCAAGTGCTCTGCCAGAGAAAATGTGGTTCCAAGCTCTGTTTTTGGCTGCAACAACCTCCTGCAACCCTCTGCCAGCAAAAATGAGCTCAGGAGGGCCTCCTGCAGCCCCTGAGAGCTCCATTTTCAGCTGTAATGGCTCCTGCACCATGGGCCAGCCCTTCATTGTTTTGAGGGTGGCCCCAAAGGCCATATCTAAGCAATCTGTGGGCCGGATCTAGCCCCCGGGCCTTGAGGTTTTACACCTCTAGTCTACAGCTGTTGTAAAATTACTTATTCTTAAGCAGAAAAATCTGGATATACCCATTTTCTTGACAGTTAATAAGATGATACTGCAATGGTTTTACATGAATGTTATTTGAAAGCCAAGGAAATTGTATCCTTATTTTCATTTCTAAGTTATTCCAGTCCATTTCTTCCTAGGAGCAATGCATGTTTTATAGAAAAAGAAATGTTGAGATTCAATTCACTTCTTTTGAATAATGTCACTCCACCAGTCTGAAATCTTTTTTTCTTTTCCATCCTCTTTGCAGCTCTCCATCTACTTTAAGTAATGTCCAGTTAATGTTATTGGCTCCCAAGCTCCATTTTTGGCTGTGATGGCCTCCTGTAAAACTCTTAGGACATTTCTTCCCTTTAACTAGAATCTGGCTTTGGTTACTTAAGACCTTTCTGGAACAGTGCTGTGCTTGAAGATATGAGAGGGAATGCAACATAGAGTCATCGCCTAAACTCTGCTTTGCTTCAATGGCATCCTACCATAAAAGGGATGAGAGAGGAGGAAGGGGATATAGGGAGTGGGTAGTGACTGGATGAGAGGAACCAGAGGTGTCAACCCGGAACAGAGCCTGAGAATGCAGTGTGAACACTCACCAAGTGTTTAGGGCTTTAGGACTGTTACCAGTCCTACTGTAGTTTGAACACTATTGGACATTTATGAAAACACCAGGTGAGGAGGGCTCAGGATAAAAGCACTGGATTTATGTGGGAATATTAAGATCTGGCTTTGCTTTGTTGTAACCACTTGGCTTCAGTAAAAGTTATACCTTTCACTACAAATGGAGTTGTGGGTCTTTCTTTCCTGAACATTGAAGCTGAGACAGGCCTGACAGTTACCATGTCCCCATTAGCCATATTTTCTAAAGACTAAATCTACCTGGGTCCCTTACTTTGCTCATAGGGGTTATTTTCCAGTTCCCCAATAATCCTTCTTTGTATTTGTTGCTGGTGTTTTTAATCTTTATTGGATTCTGGTGCCCAGAATTGGATACAGCATTTTAAAAAGGAATCTGGTAATGTTAGATAGAGAGAAACTATTATGCCCCATGAGCTAGAAGCAATATATCATTAATGTAATCTAAAATTCTGTTGGTTATTTTTGCAGCCATATAATACTATTGATTCCTAGTCCAATTGTAATATTTACAATTCTAAAATCTGCTTTATTTACTATATTAGAATGCTTTGTGATACATATGAAATAAAATATTTATGTATAATTTTGTATCTAATTTTTCTAGTGTTATTTCACTAGATTTTTCTAGTGTTATTTCACTTCATTCTTTCTTTCTTGTGTATGTAATTAAATTCTGAAAAATGTGGATTTCAGAGTGCATACCTTTCTTTGTTTATAGATTTCAGAAATTTTAAATGGCCAAGCTCATATGAAAATGAAAATTAAATGTATCTGTAATAAAAAGCATGTGGCACAGCTTTCTTTAAAATAATAATTCAGAACTTTTTTCTTTGCTTTAATGTAAGCAGCTCCAAGTTGCTTATTTCCCCATAGCTGAAAAAAAATGGAGACTGTTAGTTATAATTGATATACAACTGGGAATATTCTTGCTAATTCCAGTGTTACATATAATGTTTTAATTGACTCAGTTTCCCAAGGAGAATTCTAAATCTCAGTGTTGAAAAAGTCTTGTGAGCACATTCCATGGTGACATTTTATACTTACTGTGGCTGTTATAATGCACCTCTTCCAGAAATATGTAATTCTACTGAGAGTTTAAATGGTTACCTTGCAGAGTGGACAGTGATAGTTCAGGAAAGGCCAATAGTGGCAATGTACATGTCTATTATGCAGAAGATTCCATATTCAATCCACAATGTCCACATATAATACAAAATATCCCTGGCTTGAATTCTCAAAAATGGCTCTCCAAATAGAAATATTGTGATTGGAAGGATATCAATTTATACTAGTTTAATAATCAGAGTATATACTCAATGGCACTGTCTCGAAGGTGGGGTTTTTTTTCCCTTTCAGGATCCAATCTGCGTCAATCACTGGGAGCAGAGGTTTTGTCTTCTGAGCTTTTGGACTCGACAAAAGGCAACTGACTTATTTTTTGCTTGAGGAAGAAAATGAAAATATTTTGCTTCTTATCCATGAAGTTTCCTCAGTTCTGATGGTGCAGAAATGGAAGGATAGATCCTCAGAAGCAGTTTTTTAAATGGAAAGTGGTGGGAGTTCCAGGTAAGAAAAATGGGGGTACATGTGCAGATGATACAGAATGGATGTGTGCTGTGGGAAGGTAGTAGGGAGATTGGGCAGGTTGGTGAGGACCATGGGAGTGCCAGAAGAGGTATTTGTGGGTCAGGCACTATGGGAGAGTGAATGCTATGCACTGTGGGCATGTGAGGTTGCTAAGGAATGAGAGATCTTTTAGTTTCATGCTCTGTATGGGAGAAAAGGTGGGCTCCTTGGGAGAAAAAGTGGAAGGAATAATTTACTAGGGCAACTTGTAATGTTCATTGCCAGCTTCAAGGACTTTGCTTGTGAGAAGCTGGCATGGAAGATCGCAAGTGGTGATCAATGTAACATTGTAACATTGTAATCAAGAGCTGTAACATTGTATGTAACATTGTTATCAAGAGTTGAGCACCTGAGAGACCATTTGCAATCATGGAGATGTTGTGATGGCGGCAATTCTGAGGACTGGCCATAAATCCATTTTTTTCAGCACCACTGTAACTTTGAATAATTGCTGAATCAATGGAAGTAAGTTGAGGACTATCTGTAAGGAGGAACACCTAGAATAAAATAGAGTTGGAAAGGACCTTAGAGATCTTCTAGTCCAGCAGTCGCCAACTGATGGGCCACAGCCCACTGGTGGGCTGTGAGAAAATTTTGGTGAGCCGCAGAGAAATCTCACCCCCAGAGCACCCCCCCAAAAGCAATTAATCCAGGCTGTGCAGAAACACAAGGCTATGCTGTCCACATGGCCCGCAGGAATGCTTCCCCCCACTCCTCCCCCACTGAATTTGCAAGCAAATTGTGATAGAATTGTGTAGACTCACAGCAAGCAAATTTGAGATACTGGGCTAGCCAATGGCAGATAGATCAATCACCGAATGATTCTGTGAGCAACTCAATCTGCCTGCCTGCTTTGCCTGATTTTGGGTAAAAGTTGCTCTTTTTTATAAAAAAAAATCAATATTTACATACAAATATATGAATTATTTACATACAAGCCGATATGCCCGCCCAGTGCCACATGGAACCACCAAGCCACACCCACAAATTAGGCCACACCCATTAGAACCAGTGTAGCTGTTCTGGGATTTAAAATTATGAGTTTGGTGGCCCCTGAAGTTCCCAAAAGGTTCTTGTCCATTCTCTAACTAAGACAGGAAACCTATACATTCAGACAAAATGGTTGTCCAATGTCTCTTCTTAAAACTTCCAAGGACGGTGAGGGTGTGGAGCTGCGTTGTGACGATACAGGCATGATCTTGGAGGTCCTGAGTATTGCTGCCGATCTTTGCTCCTGGATGGTCCAATGGATCAAAAACCATCGCCGAAAGAGCACGGTGAATGTAAAGAGCGCATCCTGTCCGATCCCAGGGATACCGGCAAAGTCCTGGTAGATCCAGGGAAAAAAGCTCTTTGCGAAAGTGGCAAAAGCAGCCATTAAAGCTTGCTGAAGTTGGACAGTCTCCAAAACGAAAGAGAATGGAAAAAAGAGGTGTTGCCAGTTCTGGTGAGAACTTTTCTTTATCTAAGATTTGAAAGGATCACCTAAGGAAAAGAAAGGATTTGTAAATTTTGAGGAGAAGTGATGAAGCGGGGTTTTAAACAGGATGTCAAAGTAATATTTTTAATTTTTTTTCATTCTGGATTTTCTACACATGATCTATATTGTTGAAACTGGACTGTTTTTTTTCTCTGTCTTGGACTCGTATTCTTCTTTCTCCTTGGGATTTTGTAATTTTTAGCTAGAGACTCCCTTTAGTTATTTTTTTAAATCTTTTTCTTTTTTTAATTATCTTATTATATTTTGCTTGGAAAAGGAGGGGAAGGTGAAAGCAAAAGAAAACTTTGTTACCACTGCCCAACTTAGAGCGTTGGGAAAATAATTTTCTATTTCTCTTGTGACCAGACAAAATGCTGAGAAGAAGAACTGAGATTTCTTTTACTAAGGACATTGCTATTTGATAAGATAGAGGAGAGCATGGAGGAGAGTATTATTGGCAGGTGCTCCTTCTGGGTTTTCTATCAACACTGGAGTCTGTGTTGAAGTTTGTAGGGAAAAGAAAAGGATGACAGTCTCTGAAAGAGAGCAGTCTGTAACAAGGCCTTGGAATAATTAGACAATATCCTTTACTGATCATCTTCGAAGTGTACCCCCACATGTACTCTTTGTCATAGCATTTATTGCTCTAATCGACTGTTCTGATCTCAGGTTTCTAGTGCCCCTTGCTTCTGCAATCACGTTTTCAAATTTACATTGTCATAACATTGCGATTGTTGTCATTCGAATTCCTCTTGTTTTTTTTCATCCGTGAACTACTCTTGCGAGTTGATGAATCTATGTCGTACGCTGCATCTTATCTTAAGGTCTTACCGCTATTAATCCGTGTCCCTTCCTTTATCAATCTGTTTTAAGATACCTTTTTCTCTCTCTCTCCCCTGTGGTGATTTTTTGTTTTTTCAAGTACCTATCACTATTGGGGTTTTTTTTTTTTGTCTAATCTTTCTGGCCTTCTTCTTCTTTTTTCCCCTTATGCATCCTTTATATTTGAGACCTTTCTAATTGGATTAAGGGTGCTTTGCAAGAACCTGAAGAAACTTTTCCTTTCCTTTTTAGCTTTATTATTCTTCACTTTTCTTTGCCTTTTTTGAGGTTGTTAGCAACTTTTTTCTTTTTTGTGTGTGTTTATGTTTTACTTCTCATTTTATGAATTTTTACTTCCCCTAACAACCGATGGATATAGGTATATAAGCTGAACTGAATAATTTTTTTTCTATTTATTTTATTTTTATATTTGGCTTCTTTTTCATACTATTTTAAATTGGAACTGCAAGTGTATTTCACATTGGATTTAAGGTCTAGAAGAAATCTGAAGATTTTGAATCTCCAGCAAATGAGGAGGAAAATTAACACTCCTGGTTCCTCAAACTTCTATTTCTTCCTCTCCACAAGGACAATGTTCAATACAACAAAGTTAAGGCAAAGAAAAAGAATAAGAAAAAGTATTCCTGCAGATGATATGCAAGGAATCCCAAAATATTCAAACCAAGATCAGAGAATATTGAAAAGAGAAGAGAGAATATCAAACAAAGAACAAAGGAAAACTGGATGAAAAAGTGACGAGAAACATCCAACAAATGATGATGAAGTATTGATGAGAGGACTCCAAAAAATTGAAGAAGACAAAAGCAAGAAAATTGGAGACATTGATAACAGATAAACTGTGGTTGAACAAGATAAAATGGTGTTGCCTGAGATGGGAGATGCACAGATCAGATTTTAATTCTTAGATTCCAAAACATAGAGGAGGAAAAAGGACAAAATCTAGCTGAGATAATGATAGAAATATTGGCTGAAGGCTTTGGAAATAACCGAAGAGAAGATGAATGGATGGAATAGATGAGCGTTTATTGAAGTCTTTCACAAGATATCACAATGAGAAATAGCTTACAATTGAGAAGTTCACATCAGAACGAAAGATTTACAAAGAAGCCACTTAAAATGCAATATTGCAAGTGGCAAGAGAGAAACATTGAAAAATAAAAATAAGGAAATGTGATTGTCTGAAAACAAGTACCCAGAAGACTGAGAGAGATGAGAAGAGAATACGATTCTTGACCAAATTTCTACTAAAAAAAGAGGTGGAATTATAGTATGGCTGATTCCAGAAGGTTTAATGCTCACATGGCAAGAACAGAGATACCTAGAATCTGACTCAATGAGAAAGCTGAATCATTTTATACAGAATTTTTCAGAGGGAAAGAGAAGAGGCAGAAAAAGAAATTTCACGAATTGAATTCCAAGAGGACGCCAAATGACGATTGAAAAGAAAGAAGGTGCAGTAGGTGGAAAGGAGGAAGCCAAAGAACAGCTGAACCACCATCCATGAGAGCTGCCAAACCCTAATGTACAAACTATAAACATGAAGTAAAAAAATTGATTACAATAATTAAATGAAATTAAATCAGCCATTAAAATAAGAAAACCTTCATAAATTATGAGAAATTAAAATTTGATATAATGTGGTCCACAAGAAGTACTATTAAAAAGCAATATGAACAATTTTGAAAAAATTAGGGAAAATTTTACTTCCTTGACACCAAAAAATGCAAGAAAAGAGGAGTGGTTTAATATATTAAAGAGATCCCAGTGAAATTGATTTATACTGATGACGACGCGAGAATACTATGGTGGAAAAATAAGGACAATAAATGAAAAACACTCCTGCATTGCAATCTATACCCCAAAATGACAAATCAGAAGAATTTTATAAAAAATTAATATGAAAATAATTGAACTAGACATTGCTAATATATAGATGGCGTGATTTAATGGAATGTAGACAACAACTGAACTATACAGACAGAAAACAATAAAACAAACAGAAAGACTCTTCCTTAAATCTTTTTTTAAAATGGTAGATGAAAAAAGTTAAAAGATACATGAAGAGAAAGGAAATGCTAAACTAAACATACACTTTTTACTCAAATAACATTTAACATGGTCCAGAATAAATATGATTTTGGACATCAACAGAATTGTTAAGGAAATATTTCGAAGAATAAATATTGAAACAAGTACTGGGGGCAGATCACATCCAATGACAATTAAATGGAAAAGACAAAGAAATCTAGATGGCGACATGAAATAATACTATTTAAAGTATTTAAATTTAAAGTAAAGACTTCACACGTGGAGAGATAAGAAACTGGCTTTTTTCGTCAGAGAAAACAAAAAAGAAGATACATCAACCCAGAAGTGTATGGGATACAATGAAACATATATGCCAGAGCTTGATAAATAGACTTATACAGGAAAAGAAATACATGAAAAGATTAGCTCTAATGCTTAGAGGGATAAGTATTAAAGGACTTGAAAAAGAAGCTAACAGAAAATGCCACATGGAAAAAAGAATATTAAGCTAAAAAATGGATATAATTAAACATAAAATAGGTTTAATAGGAAAAAAGAACTAGCACAGAAAATTAAGTGCTAAACAGAACTACTTTGAAATGCAAAATTAAAACCATGTTGATGCGTAGCATATAAATGAGAAAGGAGAAAGAATCAAGGAAAATATTGCAGTTAATAATGACAAAGGCCAAGTTTGCTGCGGATAGTAAAGAGAAGAAGCCGAAAATCATTTAGACTATTATAGGAAAAACTATACACACAAGAGAAATATGATGAAAGGAAGAGTTAAACATCAGTACTTACAGATGCTAATTTACCCCAGATACTAAAGAGATGAAACAATGTTAGAAAGCAATATAACTATAATGGACGTTAAAGGCTAGGTCCCACACTGGCTGACGATTGCAAACATAAATGCAAAAAGGGACACAGCGGACTGGAGCAAAATTTCAGGCGGTGGCTCCATCTGTTGTTATCCGCTCTCAAAAGTGCCCCAAATTTGCATGAAACAGAACAGAAAACAACAGAAAGAACGGAATGGGAGGAGTAGCGGGGATGTTAAAAAGCGATGTTCGTAGGAGCATAGCGGATGGAAGCGGATGGAAGCGGATGAAGCGATTGACACTCCGCAGTGCTTCTAGGGGAGAATAGCAAACGAAGCAACGCGTAGCTGGAAGGAGCGATGTGTAGCGGATGACGCGGATGCTCACGGACGCCTATTAGATGCATAGCAGATACCTAGCGGATGCGTAATGGAATGCAAAGTGTTCACTGCGCATGTGGGAGAGATGAAATTGCGTCACCTCCACGGATATAAAAGGATCCAGCTCGCAAGCAGTCAGCAGTTCAGAGGACACAGACCTGCTGCAGAGACGATCGAAGAAACACATGGGGAAGAAAGAGGAAGCTGTGCCTACTCCTGCCAGCCCTGAGCAAGAAGACAGAACCACCATCCCACCCCCTGGCGCGACTCTGAAGCTGCTGTGTTTCTGCTTGTGCAGCTGATGCTCTGGTGTTGCCTGCTGCTGGTTGCTTCTCCTGCTGTGGTGCTGCTGCTGCTTCTTCTTTTTTCTGCTGCTGCTGCTGTACCTGCTACTGGGGTGTGCTGCTGTGTCTCCTGCTGCTGCTGGTGCATCTCCTGCTGCTGCTGCTGCTGTGAATGACCAGCCCCCAAGGCCTCAAAGCCATGATGCTGAAGCCCTGAAGCGCCTGCCCAGAGGAGGAAAGAGGGCCAAGGCCAAGGAGAAGAAAGGAGAGAGGAAACAGGTACTCCATTTCCGATACCATGAGGAGGAGGTGCTGAATGGCTGAGGGAAAGAACGAGTTACCTGTGGAGGAATAAAGCCACAGGTACTATCGCGACCACAAGAGGAACAGGACAGCGTGAGAGAGAAGGAGGAGAGCATGGGCTACACTTCAGATAGTACTCCTTGGATCGTGGAAGCACATTGCACACCTGGTATGGAAAGCTGCACCTGAAGAAATCTGGGCAGCCCGCTTTTCAGCTCATGTACCAGGAGACCTATGTCATAGGCCATGTGCAGCTTCTGGAGGATGAGATCGGCCACTGAGGAGCAGCCCCTCTGTCAACCCTCTCCTTCAGACAAAAAGCCCCCCCCCACCCTAGCAGCCACTCCTCTTCCAGCCAGAAGACAGCTACTTTGTCCAGGCAGTGTCGTTTTGGCAGGGCACCCACAACAGAGACCCACCCCGACACTTCCACTCCCCCATACGGAGGCGATGGAGGATCCCCTGTCTCAGATGGAGCAAGAAGAAGCAGCCACAACAGACCAACCCACAGCCCCACCCCCAGCTCCACCTCCACCTCCACAGAAAGCAGGCCAGAGAGGCAGACTGGACGGGACAGGGAGCCACACCGTCCTTGGAGATCAGGGAACAATCAAAGCCAGCCACAGATCTCCTCTCCCAGCTGGTCCACTTCGACATACCATCCTCGAAACCGCAAGCCCTCATCACGTACGTGAGCAGATTCTCAATGGACATGCCCGAGGCCACCAGCGTGATGCAAGAGGGAGGATCAAACAGCTCTTCTGCACCATCCTCCAGCGCCCAGCTGAACCTGCTGCTACCCACTCCAGGTTCTGCTCCTCCACCCCAGCAGATGTCACAGGGCCCTTTCCCACGGATTTCAACAGCCCCTCGCCTACCAAGCCTACCACTACCATGGACTTCCCACTGAGAGAAGCTTTTCCCATCCAGGCCAGTGTCCTCGACACCACAGATTGCCACAGACACCTCACCTGACCCAGAGCAGACCAGACAGCCCCATACACTCCTCCTTCCTTCCACCCCACAGCCAAGCCTTCGTCAGAGAACATCTGTCATCAGTCTTGGATCATCACATTCCAGGTCCTGAGGAAGTGCCTTCTAACCTCATCGGAACTGAGTCAGCTCTTAGAGCTTCCTGACACACCATCTCCTGTTGTTCACTCTCGGGCCAGGCACCCCAATTAGCCTCAGACCAGCACTCCGAGCCACAAGCCACTCTACCAGTCCCTGGCCCCTTTTACATCTGAAGACCATGGGCCATGCCTCAGAGTGACTGAGAAAAGAGTGCCCAGAAGGGAAACTGGTTGTAACCT
>BHFT01047591.1:0-18597 GCA_004320025.1 Laticauda laticaudata | reverse complement strand
AATTAGAACAGTTGCTAAGCAACTGGCCATTAAGTGAGGACCACTTGTATTTGGTTTGCCAGTCACCAAACCACATTCACCCAGTCACATGACCAGCAGACCACACCACCAGTCACGTGACCAGCAAACCATGCCCACCCAGTCATGTGACCAGCAAGTCACACCCACCCAATCACATGACCAGCAAACCAGACCCTTAAATTAGGCCATGCCCACAGAAATTTGAATCCTGCCCCTGGGTGGGGGGCATGAAGGATGAGTGTGTAGCATCAAGGGGGCGGTGGACTGAAAAAGTTTGGGAACCACTGGGTTAGATAGACAAACTGATGTTATTTTCAGGTGTTTATTTCTACTGTAGATAAAAATATATTTTATTTTATTATTTTTAATAAATGAGATACAAACAATCCTGAATTTTTCTGGCTAGGGTGTTAATGGAGCTCAATGAAAATGTGCTTGTTACAGTCGTATTTAGATTTTTTGGGAACTTAATTTCATTCTTTTATTGATTGTGAAACTGGTTTTGTTTTTTCTTATTTGCAAATATCACCATTGAAAATATGCTTTATACTTAGCATGCTAGATTGGGAATGACATAAATTATGTAGGATATTAGAAAAACTGAAAAATAAGGCCACATGCAGAGTATAAGGCAATGTATATGTTTAAAGCTTGCTTATGAAGAGGTCTAATTGGATCCATATTCAATTTTAGTGGTAGCAACTGCAATTAATTAACTGACCCTCTAATTTTTGTTTTCCTACCAGAATCTCTCAGAAATTGTTTTTCCTGTTTTTGTTATTGTTGTTGTTTTGGATAACAGATACAGTGTTAATTAAAACTGAAATAGTTAATAATTCAAGGTTTGAAGGGGAAAAAAATCCTTCAATATTTTTCTTTCACTCTTTCCTTCCTCTTTATTTAAAATATAAGAGAGATTTATATAGAGTTGGTATCTGGCAAACGAAGGAAGGCTGGGCAGGATTTCTTTACTATTATTATTGAACTAAGGCCAGGTGGAGACTGTATTTCAAAGTATGGATATAGTTTTAAAGATATTATTTTGAAAACAATATTTATATACCATATTGTACAACACTACACATTGCTTCCATATAAAAACTATTTTGTTCAGAAGGGATGGGAAAAGAAACATTAACATTTTAATTATCATTGTACCTGGGAGTCAATGCATTTGCCAAATACAACACAACATACTGTAATCTATCGGCATGATTCACTTTATAAGAACTTTTATTTCCAAGACTGCTCCACCAAAGGATTTACATTTTCTCTCTTTCTTTCACAATAGTGCAGATCAAGCCCTGGACAGATTTGCAATGAAGAAATTTTTTGATGATAATGTTTCCGATTTAATGCAACCATCCCAGAAAAGGTATTTCAGTTTCTTTTTTCGAAACATCTTTTCTCTTAGAAATATCTTCCAGTTTCAATAAATAAGATTCTTAGCTCCCCATGTCCATAGTTGATAGACAGTTCTTAAATTTACCTCTTTCAGCCCTTTTCTCTTCTTGGGAATATATGCATCTTGTTTCATGTGTCAGTTATGTTTCTACTAGGATATTGCAGCAACTGATCCAAAAATTGGGAGGTTGTAAGAGAAATAAAAACTTTTTATGCTTGCTAATTTTAAAAAGGGAAAGGGAAGAAGGCAAAAAAGAATCAGTGATGGATGGCTTTGTTCTCAACTGACAATAACTTTTGCATTTTGGGTACTATCAAGTATCCTAGATGTAGCCTTTTGAATGTATGATGATCAGGTATTGATGAGCAGAGCAGGAGGCTGATAAGAATCAGAGAAAGATAGAGTGTCAAAAAGTCTGAAGAGGTGATTCAAAATGGTAAAATAAAAAAAAATCTTAAGGTATTTGACGTATCAAAATGATCTGGCTGGATCATTACCACTATTATAAACAGCAGTTCCTGAAAGTACATCAATGTGTAGCTTCGGAGAGAAAAATGTCAGCCCCTTCTGCTATTCTTGTAACAAGAACAAATACATTTCACCTTTCTCTAGAGTCCTATACAGCAGTGGTCTCCAACCTTTTTTGTACCAGGGATCAGTTTCACACAGAAACACTTTTTCAAGGACCGGCAAAATCAATTCTTCCTCAATAGTAAAGGGCTTCTTTACTATTTTTTTTTANATATATTTTAATCACGATTATTCATTCTTTGTGGCCTGGTACAAAATGATCCACGGACCGGTACCGGTCCGGGGCCCGATGGTTGGGGACCCCTGCTACAGAGCATGTCCTATATGAGCAAATGGTTGAGCTTGCTTATATAATGTGTCATATTTGTGTCATTTGATCAAAAGTTCCCTAGGGAATTTCGGACACTTAACTGCCAGAAAATAAGGGAAAAAATTAGTGTTGTTGCATTGTAATGAATAGGTCCTAATAATTTTCTTGAATAGAGGAAAGAGACACAGGTCTTTACTTGGAGATGGCTGGAGTGAGGGGGCGGGGACCTCTCTACTTTCTGAAATCAAGCTTCAGTACCAGTAAGAAATAAATGAGGAATACTCCTCAATGGAGTTGGGTCCTTATGTCTAGTTCCTGGATGGGTTTAGGACAACTTGCCACAGCCAATTCCCTGTGATCATCTTGTGGAGCCATGTCATCATAACCAGCTCACCATGGTCATCTCATCATGGTGGTCTTGCCATGGCTATCTTGCCACAAGACAACTTGCTGCAGGACAATCCATGCAGGATAACATAACACAATAAATGCTATCTGCCATGTTATCTGTTTCTTGCACATTATTTGCATTTTTGCCAGTGGAAATAATATAGAAGAAACAGTGGTGAATAACAATTATTGCATTGAGTTATCCGCATAGAATTGTCCTGCAATGAAATGGCTGTGGTAAGTTGGCTGCAGCAAGTTATCCTGTTCTGAGGTTGAGTAGTTTCTGCACACAATAATTAACATAGGCACATGTTTTAATTTTTTGTTCAGTAACTATATATTTCTTTTTCAATCAATATATTTCTCTAAAATAGGCATTCCAAGATTTGTACTTAGGTATTGGGATAATACTTTACTGTTCATGCTAACTAACAATATTGGACCTAATATGAAAGAAAATCCCAATTTGTTTATTGTATTTTTTTCTTCCAAAAATAAAGATGAATTCATGTGACTTAACAAGCATTGATTATAAACAATTATAATTACATCTGATCATGCCAGGTGATTATTTTCCGTTATCCTCTATCTGAATTGAAGCTTAAAAAAGCTTGCCACTGCCCTAGCCAAACCTCTATGCACAATCTATGAGTATGTTTCAGAATCAGCTCCTTGCCCGACCTTTGGTCATTAGCCACAGTCATATCTACCTTTAAAATGGGAGAACCTAATTTAGTAGAAAATTACAGACCAATCTCCCTGTGTTGCATCACCTATACAATCATGGAATCAATTATAAACCAATCCATCACCCTCCACTTAAAAACAAACAACCTGCTTCCTAACGAGCAGTTTGGTTTCAGAAAAAAATTGTCCTGTAATCTGCAACTCCTATTCTGCAGAAATATTTGGACCACACATCTTGCCCAGGATAAAGCAATAGACACAATTTACATAGACTTCTGTAAAGCCTTGGATTCAGTGGTGCATGACAAACTACTATTGAAACTAAGTTCTTATGGCATATCTGGATCCCTGCACAAGTGGATAGCTGTGTTCCGGTCAAACAGGCAACAAATAGTCAAAATAGGGTGGGCTCTATCGTTCCCCCAAGGCAGTGTTTTTGGACCCATATTCTTTCTGCTTTACATCAGTGGCCTATGCTAGTGATGGCTAATCTTTTAGTCCTCATGTGCTGACAGTGTGCATGTGTGCACATGTGCACATGCACATGTGCCTGCACTCATAATGCAATGTGTGCACAACCCCCATCTCCCTGTGCATGCACACATGAACCCCCTCATGCCGTGTTCCTCTACGCATGCACGCACCACCTCCCATGCATGCCACATACCTCTGTGCATGCATGCGCAACCCGTGTGTACCACATGCCTCTACATGCATGTGCTGCCCTCATGTGCACTGCCTGCCTCTACGCATGCACGTGTGACTCCTGTGTACACCCCACCCTCTGCGCAGCAGATACCAAGCAATCAGCTGGCTAGTGGAAGGCATGCATGCATGCAGAGTGGACCTGAACTGGGGCGACGGCTTGCGTTCCAGCAGAAATGGCTCTGCATCTCACTTCCAGCATGTGTGCCATAGATTCACCATCATGAACCTATGCAATCATATTAAAAGCAGCTGCTTCCTCTTCACTGATGCCATAAAATTATTTAATACCACGGACAATGCTGCTGCCCTACAAAGCGATCCCTGACTATGTGTCAGAATGGTCGTGCAATTGGCAACTCCAAATCTCAACTAGTAAATGCTCTGTCCTACATATTGGCAATAAAAAGCAGAACACCAAATATAAGTTGGGTGGAAATGATCTTGTAAATGACCCTCACTCTGTCAAGGACCTAGGAGTACTTAAACTATTTAAGCTCCAGAGCTCACTGTAACAGCATTGCCAAAAAGGTTTTAAGAGGTAAATGTAATTTTGCAAAACTTCTTCTCTGGTAACATTGTATTGTTAACTAGGGCATACAAAACCTTTGCCAGACCAATTCTTGAAATCAGCTCATCCCCCTGGAACCCATACTGTATATCAAACATTAACATGTTCGAGGAGATTCAGGCATTTCACGAGAAGACTCACAATAGAATCTCTACTCACAATAGAATCCCTTATGCCACCAGGCTTGAAATTTTGGGCTTGGACAATCTGGAACTACGCCGCCTGTAGTCCAATCTAAGCATAATACACACAACTGTCTGTTACAATGTCTTATCTGTCAACGTTTTCTTCAGCTTCAACCACAATAATACATAGGCAAATAATTGATACAAACTCAAGTAAACCACTTCAAACTCGTTTGCAGAAAATACGACTTTAGCAACAGAGTGGTCAATGTCTGGAATGCTCTGCCTGACTCCGTTGTTACAGCCTCAAACCCTCACAGCTTCAATCTCAAACTGTCTACAGTGGCCCTCACCCCATTCCTAAGAGGTCCCTAAAGGGGGATCTGCATAAGTGCACCAGCGTACCTACCAACCCTGTTTTACTGTCCCCATTTATCTGTATTTAGTTCCTTGTTCATGTTTATGTTCATAGTTATACATGCTATCTAGTACATGCTTGACAAATAAATAAATAACTGTGAAGCAAGAAATATAAACCACATAGAAACAGTTATGGTGGATTTTAAGAGAAAGGATACCTTGGAACAGGTGGAAATTCGAAGTACAAATTTAAAATAAATGGACATTTGAGACCAGAATGGAAGAGAGATGTGATTGGATAATTATTATTATTTGTAGCTTAATATATTGCTTGATAGGAAAAGTAGAGGAGGCTGGGGAAATTGTTGGTAGCATTATTTGGTAGCCATAGTTACTATCCTTTTTTCATAAAGCATTCAGTAAGTTTAGAATTTGTTTAAAGAGCAGAGGGCTTAATAGTGATTGAGAAAAAGATGTTGGAAAGAAAACCAGATCTGGCAATGCATCTTTCACTACATAAAAACTTTCCCAGGGAGCGACTATTTTTCCTATTTATTTGTCAATACATAGGTGGTATTGACATAAAAAAGGAAACACATATCCTCTTGAAACATTACACTATAATAAATATTTACTCTGAAAAGTTTTTTTTTTACTTAGATCTGCTTCTACAAATAAATTTATTATTTGAAAAGTTTGGTGTATTTGTAAACATTATCTAGAAGGGAATACATGAATAGCAGTGTGGGAGCAAAAGGAATAATGCCTTTTCAATATGGACTACTAAATTTAAAGCATTCTGGTTTTTTTATATAGTCTTTCTTTTATCAAATACTATTCACAAGAACTGAAGCTTTGGACTAGTTAATGGAAGATAATATTTATAGCTCAATGCCAAACTCGGTCCCCCCCCCCCAGACATTTCATTACCAATCTAAGTAACATCATCAGTGAAAAAATGAAATGGGGTTTGCTCTTATTTTTTTTAAACCAGTAGCTTGCACTGTCAGTGTCAATGGTCATGTTCTTGATGGTTCTTTGATTAGGCTGTTGCTGACTGTTTGCTTGTTTGTCTGCATTGGTAGTTCTTTGATTGCTTACTTGTTAATCTCTGCTCATATGGGTGTTAATTGCTGGTGAGGAGGTGTTTTTTATTTTTCTGTTTCCTTTGGGGTTCTTTTGAGTGGTATGTAGATATTGTTTTTCCCTATGTGCCTGTTGATCAGAGGTGGTATTCAGCAGGTTCTGACCAGTTCTGGAGAACCGGAAGCAGAAATTTTGAATATTTCAGAGAACCAGCAAATACCACCTCTGACTGGAGATTTTACAGTATCCTTGCCCTGCCACGCCCACAGTACCGGTAGTAAAAATATTTGAATCCCACTACTGCTGTTGACCAAATTATCTGAGTGCCAGACCTCCAATAATTCTCTTACACTTTTTGGACTTGGTTTGATCCAGAAGCACATGGTTCCCCAGTTGAAACTATGTCCATACGTTGTGAAATTAAGGAGTTTTCATTATGTACTCCTGACTGCTAATTGGTGCTCAAGGTTTCTTCTGCTTGCTACTATATATTTCCCCTACTCATTCAACACAACTCTTTTCCTTTTCAGATATGTGCAGTTTTTGAGTGATCTTCTCTCTGGATTGGTAAAAATGAACACAAACCCTCTATTCTTACATTATGTTATTCTGCATGAAATCCCAAACTTTGGTATTAGTGGAGGTAAGGCTTTCTTTAAGGAATTACTTATTTTGACTTCAGTCTTCATTTTTCATCATTATCTGTTACCAGACCCAAAATCTCCATCTTTGCTTTTCCTGCGAAATCCCTGTTAACTGTTATGTTGGCTGTAATGATTGTATCCTCACAGAGTTTAATTCTCCTAATGAGTAGAATAAATATCCCCTAATGAAAATGGATCTCAAAGTTTGGCTTTCTGAAATAACTGGGAAATCTCCAGAATATTATTATCAGGGGATTCTATGCAAAAGTATTCTGATAAATTATACACTTGATAGTCTTTATGATTATTATTCCCTTCATTGTTACACAAAGCTAATCTTTAATTGATGGCCATGCAACCATGTTGCAAGCTTCTGGCTAAGCACTGCCTTAAGTCCATGTCACACTGCACCAAGGGATGGAAAGAGGATGTAAAACGGAGAGAAACACTTGCCATCCGTTGGTTGTAACGCGACGTCATCCGTTCCTGTACTCGCTGCCTCCGTTTTTCATCCTCTCTATCCCTCCAGCATCCGTCGACTGAGGTTCCATCCGCTCAAAAAAATTTTGAGCTGCTCAAAACTTTCTTGAGCGGAAAATGTATCCAACGCGTCCATTCTGCATCTGCAACGCATACGGGAACATCCGTCTACATCCGTCTCATCCGTACGCGTCTGCTATATACGCATTGGCATCCGCTGCGCATTCGCACAACTCAAATCCGCTCCAGCGGAAAACAGACACAGGGAGGAAGCCGAACAGGACGCGGAACGGGACGCGCAGCGTGAGTAGCACGGACGGGAGAAAGGATGAAAGTGGATGCAGCTCTGCAAAGAAAGCATTTAAACGGAAAAAAATGTTTCCAGAGGGAGACTATCTCAGATATTAAGGATGTCTAGAGGATGCCTAGAGGATGCAAAAGGACACCTAGTGGAAAACCTTAATTGCCTATAAAAAGGGGAACTCACCTGGATCTCATTTTCAGTCCAGGCAGCCCTGCTGTGCAGACCTCTACAGCCTTCATCTGGTCTCTTGCTCTTCCATAGCATCCATTGATGTCCACCATGGATGTGTAAACACAGTCCTTTTGGTAGCACCCATCGTTCTGCAACAGTGCGAAGACATTACCAGGCTCTTTCAACTGTTCTACGGGAAGAAAAGCGGCGGCCAAGAAGTGTCTGGGTCCGAAGATGGATCGGGAGAAGAGCAGAGGTACGGACTGTACAACAAGCTGATGTGGAGCTGAGGAACGAAGACCCTTGGTGCATTCCAGAACTTCATGGAGACGGCCTCCAGCCATGTTTGATGAAGTTGTGGAGAGGCTGAGACCCACGGTTGACAAGGCAAAACACCAACTTCCGCCCAGCCTGGACCCTGGGCTGAGGTGGCACTGACTCTGCGTCGTGACCTGGCCTCAGGGACCACCTAACAGGAGCATGCAGTACGGCTGGAGGTGCCACACAACACCATCAGCATTGTGGTCAGAAGAGGTGGTGCAGGCCATTATCGAACAATACTGGAGGAGCTTCCTCCAGTGCCCCTCCACTGAAGAAGGCTGGAAGAAAGTTGTAGAGCAGTATGGTATCAGATTCAGGACCAGGCAGCAGCGCCGAGCAGAGTAAGCACAGCAGAAGCACAGCACAGGACCACCCAGCAGAAGACACACTCAGGAGCAGTTGCCAGCAGAGTAAGCAGCAGCAGAAGCACCAGAGCCAGCGCCAGCAGAGTAAGCAGCAGCAGAAGCACCAGCACCAGGAGCAGTGCCAGCAGAGTAAGCACCTAGCAGAAGCACCACCACCAGGAGCAAGTGCCAGCCAGAAGTAAGCACCAGCAGAAGCAGCCACCACCAGAAGCAGCATCAGCAGAAGCACCACCAACCAGAAGCAGCATCAGGCAGAGTAAGCACCAGCAGAAGCACCACCTCCAAGAAAGCGCATTCAAGCAGAAGCCCCAGCACCAGAAGAGCGAGCCCGGGCAGCAGAAGCCCCAGCAGAAGCTAGAGTCAGGGCCAGGGGGTGGGAGGGTGCCATGTCCCTCTGCCAGGGCTGGCAGCAAGATTGGCAGAGGCTTCCTTTTCTTCCCCATGGTTGTTGGGTTGGCTGGCTGCGCTGGCTGGCTGGCTGACAAGGCTGTCTGGAAAGCAGCGTCTTTCTTCTGAAATGGTGGACCTGCTTGCGAGCTGCTTCCCTTTATATCCTGCGGGGCTGACGCAATGCATCCTCCCCACATGCACAGTGAACGCGAGGCATCCACTAGGCTTCTGCTAGGCGTGTCCGCTCTGCATCCGCTTCATCTGCTTGGCATCCACATCTGCATCTGCTCTTTCCGTTCTGCGTCCGCTTTGCTGTGCTCCCCCGGAAGCCTTGCGGATGTGCCATCCGCTTCCATCCGCTAAGGCTTCTGTGAGCATTCGCCTTACATCCCGCCTACGTCCTCCCCCTGTTCCATTCCTTTCCATGTTGTCCACTCTGGTTATGCAAAATTCGGGGCACTTTTTGAGAGCGGATAACAACGAAATGAACATTTTGCTCATCCCGCTTGTGTACTTTTCACAAACATTTGCATCCGTCAGGCCAGTGTGACAGAGCCTTAAATTTAAGCCCATGGTCCCACTGCCACCAATGGATGCAAGAGGATGTAAGATGGACAAAAAAGCTTGCCATTCCATTGGAAAATGTATGCATCCGTTTGGTGTACTCAACTGTATACGTGTGTTTCATACGCTCTATCCATTGAGCATCCGTCCACTGCAATTTCATCTGCGGCAAGAAGTTTTGAGCTGCACAAAACTTTATTGCAGCGGTATGAATTTCCGCCGCGTTAACTGATGTACATCCGTGACACATACGGGCAACAACATTCTGTGTCCGTTGTCTTCCGTTAAAGCGTCCCCTGTATCCTCTTGGCATCCTCTGGACATCTCGCATATCACATCCACCTCAGCTGAAAACAGAAAGAGGGAGGAAGCGAAAGTTTGTATATCGGATTGTATCTCGGATATTTATGGATGTCTGGGATATGCCCTAGAGTAAAATGTGAACTACCTAGCGGAAAACCGATATTTCCTATAAAGAGGGGGAGGAAATCACCTGAATTTCAGTATGAGTCCAGCAAGCTGTGGTGTACAGACCTCTTCACCCTTGGTCCTGCGTCTTCCACATCATCCGTTGATCTCCCCATGGATCAAACACACACTCCTTTTGGTAAGCTGGCGATCATTCAAACACAGAACAAGCCTGTTCAGACTGTTTCACCTTTTTTTACGCAAGGAGAAAGAAGGAAGACATCCAAGAGCTGTGTGGGTTCGACGATGGATCGGGATAAGAGTGAGTTTGGACTGTATGACAAGCTGATGGTGGAATGAAGACCACTCGGAGATTCCCCATTACGTTCATGAGGATGCCACCAGCCATCGTTTGCGAAACTTGTAGAGGTCTGAGACCCAAGTTGACCCAAGTCTAGCATCAACATCCGTCCCAAGCCTGGACCCTGGACCGAAGGTGGGCCAACTGATTCTGCGGCACCTGGCCTCTGGAACCACATACAGAAACATAGCAGGTATTGCCTGGGAGGGATGACCCACACAACAGGCATCAGCAAAGTGGTCAGAGAAGTGGTGGAGGCCATATCGAAGAATATGTGGAGAGCTCCTCCAGTGCCCCACACCACTGAAGAAAGGATGGAGAAAAGTTGCAGAACAGTGCGGTATCAGAGGTGGAACTTCCCCCACACCGTTGGAGCCATACGAATGGAAGCACGTGGCCTGCAAAGCTCCAGGCCAACTGAGGGTACTCTTCTTAACAACTACAAGGGCCTTTCAGTATCATCTTCTCTGCCATGGTTGATGCTGACTAAAAGTTTATGTACATCGATGGCTATCAGGCAACGGGGTCAGCTTCAGATAGCCAGGTAATACAACGCCAGTGACCTCAAGGATGGGCTGGAACGCAACCTCATCATGGGTTTCCCAGATCCAGACCCCCTACCCAATGACATACAAGAGCTTGCCCTACTTCATTGTGGGTGATGACGCTTTCTCCCTCAAACCTACCTCATGAAGCCCTACATTTCCAGATACCTTACCCGTGAAGAGAGGATCTTCAACATACAGGCTGTCCAGGCAAGACGGTGGTGGAGAACGCCTTTGGCATCCTGGCCAACAGTTCCAGGTACTTCTCTCCACCATAGCAGCATCACCCAGGATTGTGAGGAGCATCGTGGAAGCTTGCCCTGCATCCTGCACAATCTCAGCGCACCTTGCTACCCAGTGTTGCCAGAACAGGCTCATGGACCTCCAACAAAGGCAATGGGGACATGGAGCCGGGGAATGGACGGCAAGGACCAAACCTGATAGACACTGTGGATGTACAACGCCCCAACAGAGCTTCACGTGAAGGGAAGAAAGCAGCACAACCTACTGAGACACTGGTGGCAACTCCCAGCTGGAGCAGTGGGAGTGACAAGACAGGATGATAGATGATTAATGGATGCTTCCTTCAGCCTGTTCATAACAACTGATGAGATTGTGCCATGATGTTGAGTGGCCCTACAATGAATAGGAGCAATTTAATAAGAGCTTTGTTTATTTTGAAATGTGTTGATCAATGAAAAATTTTATTGATAAAAAAGGTCCATATGTGTGGCAGCTAGGAGGGTGGACCATACAATCCACTATGCTTGCACTGGAAGGTTTATCTATCCACAGCTATTTCTTACCTATCGCATCAACACTATCCTTACCTATCCCCACAGCTATCCTTACTATCCCACAGGCATGCAAAAGGCTTAACCATTTTTTCAAATTTCACCAACACTTAATTAAGTTAAAAAAATGAACCAAGTGTGTTAAGCAAAGATAACTTTTATTAATACCTGTGTTAAGGTAAACTGTATGACTTTATTAAAAAGGCAAAAATGAACCAAGTAAAGTGTCTTTAAGCAAAGATAAAGTGAACAGGTAACAACTCAGTCTCTGCACTATTCTCAGTCAACTCTGAGGCATGTCCATGGTCTCAGCTGTTCGAGCGGTCCAGGGAGTGTAGAGGTGCTGTTGCTGGAGGTGCTGGTTGAGGCGCCAGTTGGATGCTTGGCCCTAGAGAGTACAACAGGGGATGGTGTGTTCAGGAGGCTCTCAGAAGCTGGACTCAGTCCTGTGAGGTTGAGAGCCCTTCTTCAAAGGACCTGGGATGTCAGCCCAAGACTGAAGACAGATTGTCTTGTTGACGGGCTTGACAGTGGGGTGGAGGAAGGAGGAGTTGTGTGGGCTGTCTGGCTCTTTGCAGCTGGGCGAAGGTCGTCTGTGGCGTGCGATGAACCTGGGCCTGGACTGGGAAGGTCTGCCTCTGCTGTGGGAAGTCCTGGTAGTCATAGCCTTGGTAAGTGATGGGCTGTTTGAAAGCCATGGGAAGGGCTGTGTGACATCGGCTGGGTGGAGGAGCAAGACCTGGACTGGGTCGGAGCAGGTTAAGCTGGGCCTGAAGGGTTGTGCAGAAGTGCTGTGATTTCTGCTTCATCACTGGCCTCGGGCAGGTCCATGAGAGTCTGGCTCACGTAGGTGATGAAGTATGTTCACATAGGTTCAAGATGGTATGTTGCTGTGGACCAACTGAGAGAAAGATCTTGCTGGTTTTGATTGTGTCCCTGATCTCCAACAGGACAAGTGTGGATCTGGCCCTCCAGTCTGCCTCTGCCTCTCTGCCTGCTTCTGTGAGGTTGGAGCTGGGTTGTGGGTGTGGGTGGTCTCTGGTGGCTGCCGCTTCTTTCCTCCACTTGTGACAGGGATCTCATGTCCTCTGGCATGGGGATGCAGTGTCGGGGGGGTCTCTGCCATGGGGCCTCCGAAGACACCTGCCTGGACATGGTAGCTGTCTCCTGGCTGGAAGAGGAACTGCGCTGTCTGTGGGCTGTCTGAGGGAGAGGGTTGTCAGAGGGCTGCTCCTCCAGTGGCGGACCTCACCCTCCAGGAAGCTGCACTTGGCCCATGACGTACATCTCCCAGTCAGTGAGCTTGTCAGCAGCCTGCCCAAATTTCTTCAGGTGTAGCTTGCCCATACCAGGGTGTGCATGTGCTTCCACCATCCAAGGAGTAGGTCTGAAGTGTACCCAGGCTCTCTGCCTTGTCTCTCCAAGCTGCCTGCTTCCTCTTGGTGTCGCGAATAGAGTCTGTGGCCCTTTTCTCCACAGGTACTCGTTTCTCCCTCAGCCATTCCAGCACCTCCTCCTCATGGTCCTCGGAAAGGGTGTACTGTTTCTCTGTCCCTTCTCCTTCCCTTGGCCTCTTCCTCCCTCTGGCAGGGGCTTGAGTAGCAGGGCTTTTAGGGCTTGAGCAGCAGGGCTTTGAGGTCTTGGGGCTGTCCACCACAGAGCAGCACCAGCAGCAGCAGCAGCAGGAGAAAGCACCAGCAGCACCCAGCAGCACCAGCAGGTGAAGCACCAGCAGACCACCAGTAACACCAGCAGTAGCAGGAGAAGCACCAGCACCACCAGCAGCAGCAGCAGAAGGCACCAGCAGCTTCAGAGACAGTGCCAGGGTGTGGGATGGTGGTTCTGTCCTTCTTTCCAGGCGCTGGCAGGAGTAGGCACAGGCTTTCTCTTCTTCCCTGACTGCAAACCATGGTGTTATTCGAAGATGTCTGTTGCAGCACGTCTTTCCTCTGAATGCTGACTTGCTTGCGAGCTGCATCCTTTTAATCCCGCTGGAGCTGATGCAATTCATCCTCCCCGCATGCGCAGTGAACGCTTTGCATTCGCTTTCATCTGTCTGTGATGCATCCGCATCATCGCCTATGCATCCACTCCTTCCGCTATGTGTCCACTTTGCAATTCTCTCCTGGAAGCCCTTCAGATGTGTCTTCTGCTTCCATCCGTTTCCATCCGCTAGCTTCCTAGAAACAATCCGTTTAACATCCCCGCTATGTACTACCCCCGTCCGTTCCTTTCCGTTCTTTTCCGTTCTGTTTATGCAAATTTGTGGCACTTTTTGGAGCGGAGAACAATGGATGGAGCCACCCCTAAAATTTTGCTCATCCGCTGTGTCGTTTTTGCATACGTTTTGCATCCGTCAGCCAGTGGGACGTTGCCTTTAGGGTTTTAAGCATTTAAAATTTTATATTCTTATGTTTGTATTACTACCTATGCATAAAATTTTAATAATAATGCTTCTGACATGGATAAATAATAAATAAAAACTTCAACTGAGAGGGACTTGTTTAATGACCATGTCACTCAAGATTCCAGACCCAACTGTGGTAATAAGTAGAGGACTACATGTTAATAAGAAATACCAACTAGAATTATTCTTTATGGCTCAGACCAATATACTGTTATTATCACCATTAATGCTGCTACTTATTTATTTATCTAACAGTAAGGAAGGGAAAAACATCAGTATTCTGAGCTTTCCAGAACAATGGCATTTGCTAGTATTTTCATCAGATGTAATATCTATTGTTCCAGTGCACTGAGTATTTTCCTTCCAGAGGAGAAATCCTTACTGGATTGAAGGAATGGACCTTACATCTGGCAAAACCAGTAGCAAATGTCAACATTCTTGTGATTAGTCTCCCTAGTGGGGAAGGAAGGATCTAGGTGTCCTTGGTTTGATGGCATGCCTGGGTTTCATCCAGGAGGCCAAACATTCTCTCCAGCACTCCACTTGATGGCTTCATGATTATGAAATAGCTGCAACTGAGAGAGCTAGAAATGCGATAGTTGAGCAAAGTGATCATGTGGAGATCTTATTTGAAGACCACTTCATTCCATGACTAAGATTCTGGCCCCAATTGTAGTCCAAAGTAGCCGGCTAGTTGTTTAAAAGTCATTCCAAGTAAAATCTTTCTTCATGGCAATAGTGGCTCCTACTACTCACTACTACTACTATTACTACATTTATTTATTTATTTATTCATGTGTGTATGTATTTATTTATTTATGTCATTATTAAAATACAGCCCAGTGACTCCTAGATTGAGCCAAGCACCCAATTTAATTGTTTTTCTAAACCAGAATATCCCATATGATGTACAGCAAAAGTGTTACTCAAATGTTCCTTAAAAAAGTTTAGATATTTGTAATTTCCGCCTTTTAGGTTGTCAACCATTTCTGAAGTTGTATGAGCGCATGCTGCCAGTTTATACATCAGGAATATAGTAAGTAGACACAAACAGTTTTGATGTGTGCCTTCTCTATGCATTATGTTATGTTATTCAGATCACAAAGTTAAGTTATGTTTAGCAAAATGTGAAAGGAAAACATGACTTAGATTGTAAACTTCATTTTTTCCTGTGTAAAGAATGATATTCATGACTGATGATACAGTCTCAACAGGATTGCATTTTTATTATGTAATATTGGAATTGAAGCAGTTGAAGTGTTTTTCTTCTGAGAATATTTCAAATGTACATGATTCTCCTGTTTTTCAGCATCACAGGGCTAGAGAAGCAAAGCAGAACTTGCATTGCAATTGAACCAGCCCAGCTATTGAAAGGAGATATAATGGTAAGTGTTCCATAAACTTTGTTTTGGATTATGGATAGAGTTCAGAGGAAGAAAATGCATTCTAGACGCATTTAAGGACTACATCACTAAATGTTTAACTTAATGTTAGTCCAATCCTATACTACTGTTAGCAGGTTTAATATTTTTAAGATGAGCTCAAGCAAAAAATTGTAAGAAAGGACTGATTCCAAAAAATACTGTTTTTTTTACTTAATTGGTGAAATATATTTGTATTACTTATTAATTAATTGATTACATTTATATCCCATTTCAATTGGAAAAAGCTGTCAGCAATTTACAAGAAAAAAGGCAACATTAAAGTATCCACAATAGTTTGAAACATCTTAAACAGCAATATCACTAAAAGGTGTTCTACCAAATAACTCCTTTTGTATGTCATTCTGAATGCAATCAGGGAATGAGCAAGTCTGATTCACATTGGAAGATTCTTCCAAAGGAAGCAGCAGCATCTAGTTCAATTCCTTTTAAACTTTAAGCAAATTATCTTGCAGATACTCAAGTAATCTGTGAGTCAAACTGACCATTAAAATGTATCAGAAGTCATTTATGACATAGTATGAAAATAGTGCGGAGTACCAGTTAGCATACTGTTAGATTCTGGACCAACTGGAAGTCTCAGTAATTTTTATAAAGTCAACTACAATAGTCTAATTGATGACAATACAGGTATAACTTATAGGTAGTTTTCACCCTTTTAGCCATTCATTTAGCATCCATTTGAAGTTATGAAGGTGCTGAAAAAAGTGAGTTATGACTGGTCTTCACATTTATGACCATCATAGCACCTCCACAGTTACATATCCAAATTTGGGCACTTGGCAACTGGCAGATATTTACCATATTTGCAGTATCCCAAATTCATCTGATCTCCATTTTTTGCTGACTTCTGACAAGCAAAATCAATGGGGGAAGCTAAGGACTTATTGGGCACCCTGAAAATATCACTGGAGAAGGATAAGTGGTCCCAAGCCCACAAGGGAGAATGCATGATGCAAGATGGTTTATCTTGGGTGGGAGCCAAATTGCACATCCCTGAAAGTTAATGGATGATGGTCTTTCAGAAAAGCTATGACTCAAAAGTTGTGGATCATATTGTTTTTGTCAAAAGCTTGAACTTGGTTAAGTACCAATTTTGGTGTCCCTCACTAAAGAAAAACATAGAAAGCTATGTAGCCAGCTCCCCTATCTTTGCTCCTGAAAAAGGCAGCAAGGGAAGACTCATCCAGCCAGTGATTAAGTCCAAAGCCCAATGGAAAGAGATTTCAAAGGATTTTATGGTAGAGTTATCTGAGAGTTTGGGAAATACCATAAATTGGGTGATAACTGATTTATTTCCAAACAAGTGCATGTTGTGCCCTCTCAAAAAATCCCATCTGCTCTCACCGTGACCAGATTGTTTGTACAGCACATCTATAGATTACATGGAATCCCAGAGAGAATAATCTTGGATCATGGAGTCTGGTTCACTTCATTGTTTTGGCAAGAGTTCTTAAAGCGTTTGGGGACCACTCAGGTGCTCAGCTCCTCACATCATCCAGAAAGGAATGGAGGCTGTAAATATGCAAATTGTGTCTTGGAGCAATATCTCATGTATTACATTAATTATCAACAGGACAGTTTAACCTTCCTTTCATTGAGGTTGTTTAAAGCAACTCAGTACACAGTATCACTAGATTCACCACCTTTATAGTGGTCATGGGGCAGGACTTTGTTTCTATCCCTGAGTTGCCCCAGGCCACCCCAACTGACCTCCTCCTCAAAGGCGTGTAACATCCAACTTCAAAATATCTGGCCGATAGTAAGGAAAGCACTGGAGGAGGCAAGGGAAGTGTAAAAAAATCAAGCTGACAAAAGGCATGCGAAATCAAAAGTCCTTAAAGTTGGGGACAGGGTCCATTTATCTACCAAGTACTCACAGTCTAGACAACTCTTTAAGAAGCTGGGTTGAAGTATATTGGTCCTTTCCCTATAAAAAGAGTTATTAACATGGTATTATTTTCCCCATAAAAAGAGTTATTAACATTACCATTGAACTCAAACGTTCTAAAATACTTAGATGAGTCCAACCAGTATTCCACTGCAACCTCTTGAACCTGGAAATCATCTATTGCTATACCCAACAGTGAAACCATCTCTCAACCTGATCATGGTTGAAGGTGAACAACACTTCAAAATCAAAGCCATTTTAGACTCTCACACACATTGAGGAAAAGCCCAATACTTAGTAGCATGGAAAGCTTTTTCATCTTCTGAAACTGAATGGGTGAATGCCAAGCACATCAAAGCTGCTTAAGTTGCTTCAGAAATTCCAGGACGAAAAGCCAGAGAAACCTTGTTGAATGACAACTAAATACATCTATACATCTCTCTCTTCCGTTCTCCTCTCTTGGGAGTGATCTGGCTGGGGCAGGCCTGACAAAAAGAATACTATTTCCAGATTAAATTGTAAAAATTGATGTCTTAACTACACATTATGTATATCTTTTAAGTTTTTATAATTTGTAATATAATTATAGGAGGTTTGCATTTATTTACATTTATTTATTATACATTTATTGCAATATATTAAATGTGGCCTTAGACACAGAATTCAATACTCTGAGAATTTCTGTCCTCACTGTTTTTTCCCTCTCCCTGGGACTTGGTTATGGAAAGCATAAGTCTGGTTTATGCATCTTCTCATAGAATCATAGACTATGATTCTTTGGGATACATATATTTATAGTGAAAGATGGAATAATACAGTTCAGTTTATCAACAGAACTCAATAGCTCATGTCTCAGCTTGTTTGTCCTTTTTACTGAATTTCAAAATTCTCCACATTGACATTCCCAGTAATGAACACCTTAAAATATGCTGTAAGAAATACTGAAAAATACACACAAGAATTAAAAAATGGAAGAGATTTTACAAAGTAGGGATTGTGCGAGCTGTTAACCCATCAAAATTCTTTTTAACTAGGAAATAGCCTTACTGTGCTTTTGATTACCAAAGAAACGTGCAAAAATAACTATAATCAAACAATGCCTAAGTTATGTTTGGCTGAGAAAGACTGACTGGGTCAAGGTCATCCAACAAACTTTAATGATTGACAGTGGATTAGAACTTGGGTTTTCCTATTTAAGCTGTTTAGCAGCTTAAAGCAGTTTAAGCTGTTTAGCACCTTAAGCTGTTTAAGGCCGTGTCACACTGCCCAACGGATGCAAAAAGGACACAACGGAAGAGAAAAATGTTACATCCGTTGTT